>SJYG01001007.1:224862-293353 GCA_006410535.1 Litocranius walleri | reverse complement strand
CCTTGGACTAGCCATGAGGAGAAATCTGTAAATCAAACAAACAAAATACATTAAGAGAAACACTGAAATTTTTAATTATATTCAAATTAAAATTAATTTTCAACAATGAAATAATATGAAGAGTACATAAAATCTTTAAAACACAACAAGGAGTTGACAATAAATCCAATAGATAAAAGAAGTTAAAGACATGTTCAGACAGTTTACAGAAGACATATGAAGCACTGAAAACAAATGAAAATACACATCAAGAATCATTAGAAAATGCAAATTTAAATAAATGAAATAACAGTTTACATGTAATACATCAGCAAAAATTTAACATCTGAAAATGTTACAGATCTGGGGTAGGAGAATACTTGGAACATACTTATGGAATTGTTGTTGTTTAGTTACCAAGTTGTATCTGACTCTTTTGCAACCACGTGGACTGTAGCCAACCCGGCTCCTCTATCCATGTGATTTTCCAGGTAAGTGGGTTGCCATTTACTTCTCTAGGGAATCTTCCCTACAGAGGGATCGAACCCATGTCTCCTGAATCAGCAGGTGGATTCTTTACCACTTAGTCACCAGAGAAGCCCCACTTGTGGAATTAAATCAGTATAATCATTTTGGAAAAAATAGTGGTAGTACCTAGTAATTTGGATATGAACCAACACTCTGACCTGGTAATTTTGCTACTGGTTAGGTACTACATGGAAACTATTATCACGTGCATGAAGAGAATGTTTATATTGACATTGTTTATAGTTAAAAAAATAGAAAGCACCAATGGTCTATTAATTAGAAAATTAATACACCCAGTTTGGTGACTTCATATGATGAATAGTGTACAGCAGTGATATTGAATGAATTCTAGCTGCACATTCTAGCAGTCTTGGATACACAACACTGGACTGGATGAAACTCAATGAAAAAAATGTTAGTGAAGAATTTAAATACTTATCTTTATTAAGGCCTGAGAATAAGTGAAACTAAAACTAAACAACATCTTATTTAGAAACACAAATCTCAAGAGGAAAGCAATTAAAAAAAAGTGAATGACAAATATAGAATTCACAATATTGGTTACTTTTGGTGGGTAGAGAAGATGATAAAACTGGGTAGAAGCATTGTAAAGGCATTAATAGTATCTGAAGTGTTCTATTTTTATATAGTAGCTTTATAATAAATACTTTTTCATAAAATGCATATATGAAACTCATATGGTAATGTTTTGTTTATGTCAAATATTTCATGAAAAATAAACCATAAAAAACATAAAATAGTTCCCACAAGGCTTGATAATAAGCTACAACCTTGGAATGACTCCTGAGTTTTAGGCCTGGTTCCATATATGGATTTAAATCATTGATAGTCATTAAAAAATTGAATTTGAGATGGAACATTCTTTTGAATATGGGATGATGACATAATGGTTTGTTTTTGCAAAGCAAATTAAAGTAAGGGTAAAATAATTAATTAAATAACACAGTTCGGTGGTCTCCGAACTTTTTTGTACCAGGGACCAGTTTCATTGAAGACAATTTTTCAACTAATGGGATGTTGGGGCCCTGACTTGGGGATGATTCAAGCACATTATATTTACTATGCACTTTGTTCCTATTGTTATTATGTCAGCTCCGCCTCTGATCATCAGGCATTGGATCTCGGAGGTTGGGACCTCTGGGACAGTTTACCTTATTAGTCATAAGTTTCAGGTTGTATATAGAAAATTTTTGAAGATTTAACAAAATCAAGAAAACTGATAGAATGTCATGGGAACTGATGAGTTAGTGGTTCCTGAGATGTGTGATAGGTACCTCTTTCTGCTCCCTGCACTTTGAATGGGTGGCATCTTTATCTCTTTTCTATTTCAATTTTTCTGAATCCTGCTCTGTTTAATCTAATTTGATCCTCTTCCTCTGATTCAGTTCAGTTCAGTCGTTCAGTGGTGTCTGACTCTTTGCAACCCCATGAACCGCAGCACGCCAGGCATCCCTGCCCATCACCAACTCCCAGAGTCCACCCAAACCCAGGCCCATTGAGTTGGTGATGCTGTCCAGAGATCTTATACTAGGTCGTCCCCATCTCTTCCTGCCCTTAATCTTTCCCATCATTAGGGTCTTTTCCAATGAGTCAGCTCTTCACATCAGCTGGCCAAAGTACTGGCGTTTCAGCTTCAACATCAGCCCTTCAAACAAACACCCAAGACTGATCTCCTTTAGGATAGACTGGTTGGATCTCCTTGCAGTCCAAGGGACTCTGAAAAATCTTCTCCAACACCACAGTTCAAAAGCATCAATTCTTTGGCACTCAGGTTTCTTCACAGTCCAACTCTCACGTCCATACATGACCACTGGAAAAACCATAGCCTTGACTAGATGGAACTTTATTGGCAAAGTAATGTCTCGGCTTTTTAATATGCTGTCTAAGTTGGTCATAACTTTCCTAACAAGGAGTGAGCATTTTTTAATTTCATGGCTGCAATCACCATCTGCAGTGATTTTGGAGCCCCAAAAAATAAAGTCAGCCCCTGTTTCCCCATCTATTTGCCATGAAGTGATAGGACCGGATGCCATGATCTTTGTTTTCTGAATGTTGAGCTTTAAGCCAACTTTTTCACTCTCCTCTTTCACTTTTATTAAGAGGCTTTTTAGTTCTTTTTCACTTTCTTCCATAAGGGTAGTGTCATCTGCATATCTGAGGTTATTGATATTTCTCTTGGGCTTCCCTGGTGGCTCAGAGGTTAAAGCGTCTGCCTCCAATGTGGGAGACCCAGGTTCAATCCCTGGGTCGGGAAGATCCCCTGGAGAAGGAAATGGCAATCCACTCCAGTATTCTTGCCTGGAAAATCCCATGGATGGAAAAGCCTAGTAGGTTACAGTCCACAGGGTTACAAAGAGACATGACTGAGTGACTTCACCTCACCTTGGCAATCTTGATTCCAGCTTGTGCTTCCTCCAGCCCAGCATTTTTCATGATGTACTCTGCATGGATGTTAAATAAGTAGGGTGACAATATACAGCTTTGACATACTCCTTTTCTGATTAGGAACCAATCTGCTGTTCCATGTCTAGTTCTAACTGTTCCTTCCTGACCGGCATATAGGTTTCTCAAGAGGCAGGTCAGGTGATCTGGTATTCCCATCTCTTTCAGAATTTTCCACAGTTTATTGAGATCCACACAGTCGAAGGCTTTGGCATAGTTAATAAAGCAGAAATAGATGTTTTTCTGGAACTCTTGCTTTTTCGATGATCCAGCAGATGCTGGGAATTTGATCTCTTGTTCCTCTGCCTTTTCTAAAACCATCTTGAACATCTGGAAGTTCATGGTTCATGTATTGCTGAAGCCTGGTATCGAGAATTTTAAGCATCAATTTACTAGCATGTGAGATGAGTGCAATTGTGTGGTATTTTGAGCATTCTTTGGCTTTGCCTTTCTTTGGGATTGGAATGAAAACTGATCTTTTCCAGTCCTGTGGCAATTGCTGAGTTTTCCAAATTTGCTGGCATATTGAGTGCAGCACTTTCACAGCATCATCTTTCAGGATTTGAAATAAGTCAACTGGAATTCCATCACCTCCACTAGCTTTGTTAGTAGTGATGATTCCTAACACCCTCTTGACTTCACATTCTAGGATGTCTGGCTCTAGATGAGTGATCACATCATCGTGATTATCTAGGTCATGAAGATCTTTTTTGTACAGTTCTATTTATTCTTGCCACCTCTTCTTAATATCTTCTGCTTTTGTTAGGTCCCTACCATTCCTGTCCTTTATTGAGCCCATCTTTGCATGAAATTTTCCCTTGGTATCTCTAGTTTTCTTGAAGAGATTTCTAGTCTTTCCTGATCTATTGTTTTCCTCTGTTTCTTTGCGTTGATCACTGAGAACAGCTTTCTTACCTCTCCTTGCTATTCTTTGGAACTCTGCATTCAAATGGGTCCATCTTTCCTTTTCTCCTTTACTTTTGCTTCCCTCTTTTCAAAGCTATTTGTAGGGCCTCCTCAGACAACCATTTTGCTTTTTTGCATTTCTTTTATTAATTTAATTAATCCCTCTGATTTAATTAAATTATTAAATAACATTATTAATTATTAAATTTAATAAATCCCTCTGATTACCTGCCTTATAATTTTATTTCATTATATTATCATTCCCAGATTATTTCACATTTGTGTTTGATTGGTTACTTGTATGTGACAACAGCTCTAACAAAGAAGAATATGTATGTTTCATTGGCAATGGAGTACCTATATCAAAGCCTCAGGTATAGATATTTCTGAATATCTTTTGATATTTTTTTACTTTATGAATAATTGACTAAGGACTGGAACCAACCAGTACTTGAGAGAAAAAAAGACAACTTTTCAATTCTATACATCATTGAGGGCAAGTCTAGACTAATTCTCTGATGGCTAGTATTTTTCCTCAGTGAAATTGATGAGCCTTTGTCTTATGGATGATCTAAGACACATTGGTCTCAAGGAACTGGACACCAGTCACAGCAGCCACATCCTATATCTCTCTTGCATGTTGTACCCCTTGTGGTCTGAAGCTAGAGATATATTTTACATGATCCTCAAGGAACAATTGAGACACTTATAGTATTCCTTTGCTACAATTTTAACAGTGTTGGTGTATAGCTGCTACTTTTTTTGTTTGTTTGTTTTCAGTTATGGGATTGGAATATTGAATTCCAAACTGCCTCACACTGAGCATTCTTCATTCCTAAATACATATGCATTCTTACCTTCCCAAGCCCTCAGGCCAAGTCAGTCATTCAGCAATGCCCCAGACTGTGACAAACCATTAATTTGTATCTATACTGGGTCCTCAGTGTCCACAGTTCCAAGTATCAAGCCCCTAATTCCCTTAAAAGTAGCAAATTCACTTTCCAAATAAAAACGCAGACCACATTACTGCCATTATATTTCCTCCATGTGTTTTGCAAAGAAAAACGTCAGCCTTTGGGGAATTAATTTGGACTTGTTTCTGGGATCTGTGGAAGTTAAAAGTTATCTCCTTGCCCCCAGCATTACAGGGTCTGTGCACTACAGTCTTCATTCAGCTGGCTGCTTGCTCTCCTACTGGTGAAATTTCTTTACCTGCTACCCAAACTTGCAAAATCTGATGGATCATTTGTATTGTACAAAGGAAAGAGTCGGACACAACTGAGCGACTAAACTCACTCGCTCAAGGAACAGAGGTACTGACACCTTATGTTGTTGATGTTCGGTCACCAAGTCTTTCTGACTCTTCACAACCCCGTGGACTGTAGCATGCCAGGCTTCCCTGTCCCTCACCATCTCCCAAAGTTTGCCCAAATTCATGACCATTTAATCCGTGATGCCATCCAACCATCTCTTCTTCTCATGACCTCTTCTTCTTCTGACCTCAGTCTTTCCCAGCATCAGGGGCTTTTCCAGTGAGTCAGCTCTTCACATCAGGTGGCCAAAGAATTGGAGCTTTGGCTTAATATTCAGAGTTGATAACTTATACTATTGTAGTAAATAAATTTCATGACTAGAAATATCAGGTCAAAGTTTTTAAACTCAGTATGGACCTTGAATATGACCATATACTCCATAATAAATTATTTTATTTAACCTTACTATGCTGTAGAGTGGAGAAGGCAATGGCACCCCACTCTAGTACTCTTGCTTGGAAAATCCCATGGACGGAGGAGCCTGGTGGGCTGCCATCTCCGGGGTCGCACAGAGTCAGACATGACTGAAGCGACTTAGCAGCAGCAGCATGCTGTAGAGAGATGATGATATGTATTTATAAAATGGAGCTCCAGACATCTTAAAAAATAGAGAACTGTTATTCAGTGATGATGATGTAGTAAAACATTTCATTCTATTTCTTTCCTTCATTCACTTTTTTTTTTTCAGATATCCAGACCTGTACACTAAGAATGGGTTGTATGATTCCCTAGGCTTTTCAGCCTAAGGAGATAGGGAGTTTTAAAGCTATTTGTTCTACTTAATTTTGTTAACAATTAGAAAATGGCTTTAACTAACGTGTACATTAGACAGTGTAAAACTGAGGTGCAAACAACTTGTTTTGGTGGTAAAGTGACACTAGTTATTTTTCCAACTTACTGAAATATACATATATGCAAAGTTTCATGTAATCCTAGAAATATTAAGATTTGCAGTCCATTTAATTTGAAATTAAACAACAGCAAAAAATTTTTCACCGAATATTTGTATTACTAGACAAACCTGGAAATGTGAAAGCTGTTTGGTAATCTGAATTGATTAACTTTCTAATAATAACTTTGTAGGAGAACAGAACTTGTACCCCAGAATGTAAGTTGATGCAGTCACTATGGAAAAAAGTATGAAGTTTCCTTAAAAAACTAAAAATAGAGCTACTAAATGAGCCAGCAATCCCACTCCTGAATATATAACTGGAAAACATGAAAATTCTAGTTAAAAAGGTATATACACCAGAATGTTCATAATAGCACTGTTTACAATAGACAAGACATGGAAACAAGACAAATGGCTATCAACAGACAGCTTAAGAATATGTGGTATATTTATACACAGGAATATTACTCAGCCACAGAAAAGAATAAAATATTGCCATTTGCAGCAACATGAATGGACCTAGACAATAGTTACTTAGTGAACCACATCAGAGAAAGACAAATATTATATCACTTATATGTGACAATACAAATGAATGTACATATAAAACAGAAACAGACACGCAGACATAGAAAAAAAACCTACGGTTACCTAAGGGGAAACGAGGGAGGGATAAATTCAGAGTATGGGATTAACAGTATAAAGTTAGCATATACATATATATAAAATATGGCTTCTCTGGTGGCTCAGCGGTAAAGAATCTGCCAGCCAATGCAGAAGATGTGGGTTTGATCCCTGCATTGGGAATATACTCTGGAGAAGGACATGGCAACCCATTGCTGTGGTAGCTCAGATGGTAAAAGTGTCTACCTGCAGTGCGGGAGACCCAGGTTGCATCCCTGGGTCGGGAGATTGCCTGGAAAAGGAAATGGCTCTCCACTCCACTACTCTTGCCTGGAAAATTCCATGGATGGAGGAGTCTGGTAAGCTACAGTCCATGGGATACCAAAGAGTCGGACACGATTTCACTTTCGCTTTCCAGTATTCTTGTCTGGGAAATCCCTAGACAGAGTAGACTGGCCCGCTACAGTCTGTGAGGTGTCACAAAAGAGTCAGACATGACTTAGTGACTAAACAGCAACAATACATAAAATAGATAAGCACAAGAATTTAAGTATAGCCCAGGGATTATATTTAATATCTTATAAAACCTTTAATGGAATATGATCTCAAAAAAATGGAATCATTGTGCTGTACACCTGGAACAAACAAAATATTGTAAATCAACCATATTTCAAAAAAAAAAAGCTAAAAATATTAAAGCTTTGCCACCCTAATATATCTCTTTGGTATATTTATTATTTTGACCTAAAAACTATCAAGACCAAAAAAACTCAGAAAAAAACTTTGACCTTCTCCCTAACTGCCTAAAAGGGGCTTCCCAGGTGGTGCAGTGGTAAAGAATCCACCTGCAAATGCAGGAGCTGCAAGAACCATGGGTTCCATCCCTGGGTCAGGAAGTCCCCAGAAGGAGATGGCAATCCACTCCAGTATTCTTGCCTGGAAAAATCCATGGCCAGAAGAGCCTGGCAGGCTACAGTCCATGGGTTCAAAAAGAATCAGACATAACTGAGCAACTAAGCACATTGCACAACTATCTAAAAGAATGGCGGTAGATTTGTTCATGGGATACCAAAGAGTCGGACACGATTTCACTTTCGCTTTCCAGTATTCTTGTCTGGGAAATCCCTAGACAGAGTAGTCTGGCAGGCTACAGTCTGTGAGGTGTCACAAAAGAGTCAGACATGACTTAGTGACTAAATAGCAACAATACATAAAATAGATAAGCACAAGAATTTAAGTATAGCCCAGGGATTATATTTAATATCATATAAAACCTTTAATGGAATATGATCTCAAAAAAATGGAATCATTGTGCTGTACACCTGAAACAAACACAACGTCGTAAATCAACTATATTTCAGAAAAAAAAAGCTAAAAATATTAAAGCTTTGCCACCCTAATATATCTCTTTGGTATATTTATTATTTTGACCTAAAAACTATCAAGACCAAAAAAACTCAGAAAAAAACTTTGACCTTCTCCCTAACTGCCTAAAAGGGGCTTCCCAGGTGGTGCAGTGGTAAAGAATCCACCTGCAAATGCAGGAGCTGCAAGAACCATGGGTTCCATCCCTGGGTCAGGAAGTCCCCAGAAGGAGATGGCAATCCACTCCAGTGTTCTTGCCTGGAAAAATCCATGGCCAGAAGAGCCTGGCAGGCTACAGTCCATGGGTTCAAAAAGAATCAGACATAACTGAGCAACTAAGCACATTGCACAACTATCTAAAAGAATGGCGGTAGATTTGTCCCAGGAAAGGGGCTGTCACCATATTCAACTCTATTATGTGCCAGCTGAAGTAGACAGGGAGAAACCTAGCAATGTCTGTTTGTTCCATTTCCACTCTGTGCCCCATTATCTTTGCATGAAACAGCAAACGTTTATTTACCAAACATTTGCTTTTCCATCTCCATGTCCATTGCCTTTCTCCCTTTTGAAGTCCCCAAACACTATCCCTAACATCCTTTTCTGTCTTTAGCTGAAGACCTTATTTAAGCGTGGATATCAGCTATTTTTGTTAACTCATGTATATGTGTTATCAGACTTGTTTGATTTTCTTCTTTAATCTGTCTCATGTAGTTTAACTCTTAAAACAGTCAGAAAAATCTAGAAAGGTAGAGGAAAATGTATTTCCCCTGAGATTTTCATTTTTCCTTTATTTTTATGGCTTGTTTCTTGATAACTAATGTTTTACCTCAGGTATTATGACTATTCTACAGGTGAGGAAATGGAATTGTGTAGAGGTTAACTAATATGCCTAAACTTGCATAATAAAATTATAATTTGAGTTATTATTCAAAGGCAGGTCTGTAAGCTTCAGAGTTTGAGTACTTATCCAATATGTTATGTAACAGGCAGTCAATAAAACTTTGTTGAATTTAACTGAATTTTTCTACTTGAGAATCAAAGTGTTAAATTATAAGCTGAAAGGCTTAATGGAGTTAATTTGGAATTTGAGAGAATGGCAAAATGATTATAAGGAAATTTGAATCTCTTAGAAAATGCTGGACTGTGTTATTTGTGCACATAGGATATAGTATGTATATGTGTCTGTGTACTTTGTGGTCCACAATGTTTGAATACCTCTTTTCAGTAAATATTATAAGAGGCAATGATGAAAGTGTAAGCAACCAGCCAAAAAGAATTCTGTGCTCTATAATTACAAAAAGTGAAGAAGCCAAATTACTTTGAAATGAGAATACTCACATCCTTTAAATCTGTTCTCACAGATCCCAAGTGGTCTAGTAATCTGCCGGACTTATTTCTTTTACACTAAATCAACTGATGAAATGATTGAAAACTGTGTACAATATAGCAGGTGTTTCTTGCTTTTTGTTTGGGCATGATACTCATGAAAAAGATTATGAAATGAAAATAACCTGGAAATAACATGGGGAGTGCTTTCTCTTCACATACTAAAAAACAAATGGCTGGGAATAAACCAATATTAAAGTATGTGTTTTAAAATGTGACTTGATGAAAATAATACATTTATGTTTCTTCATTTACTTGATATTTTCTTTCTGTTTTGAAGTTTCTGTTTTCGGCATTTCAGTTCATCTTAATCTTTCCATGATAATCATATTCTCCCATGCCAAAAAACATATTTTGACCTTCCCCCAAACCATACTTATACTCTCCTGCTAATGCACATTAACATACACATTCAGGCACACAAACACTCACAGACATGCATACATCTACAAAAATAAACAACCAGATATACATATATTCTCAGAGTAGGAAAATTGCCTTGAGGTAAATATGATTTATAATTGTTTTTCAACAGGTTCATATTTTACAAGTATCAGCAAGCAAAAGAGAAAAGGAAGGTTTACAATAAATATCTTCAAAATATTTCTGACTGTTCATCCGTATATATTTTTTGATAAAAATGTGACTAATACACACACAAAAAAACCCAAATGAAAACAAAATGTAAGTTTTACGAATTATAAAGATGTTTCTATAAACTCAATCCAAGAAATAGAACCCCCAGTCTTTGATTCTTTCCTCTCCTTTCAGATTTCAATGATCTTAAAATATCTTTATACTTTTACTACCTATGGATATCTGCATAACAATGATAGTTTAGTCCATTTTTGGTTTGTTTTTGTACTTATATATAACCCTTCTGCCTATCTTGTTTTCTATAGTTTAACATTTAGATGATTCATCCATATTGTTGCATTGATTCATTTTCATTTCTATAGTAATTGACTCTATAACAAAACTATAATTTATATACTCATCCTTCTTGTTTTGTGCAATTAAATTTATTCTATTTTTATTTTATTTTTTCTTCCCTTCAAAGGAAAAATTTTAATGGTTTTTCTTTTTTTAATATAAATTGATTTATTTTAATTGGAGGTTAATTACTTTACAATATTGTGTTGGTTTTGCCATACATCAACATGAATCTGCCACAGGTATACAGGTGTTCCCCATCCTGAAGCCCCCTTCCTCCTTCTTCCCCATACCATCCCTCTGGACCGTCCCAGTGCACCAGCTCCAAACATCCAATATCATGTATCAATCCTGGACTGGCAATTTGTTTCATATATGATATTATACATGATTCAATGCCATTTTACTAAATTATCCCACCCTCGCCCTCTCCCACAGAGTCCAAAAGACCATTCTATACATCTGTGTCTCTTCTGCTGTCTCACATTCAGGGTTATCATTAACATCTTTCTAAATTCCATATATATGCGTTAGTATACTGCCTTGGTGTTTTTCTTTATGGCTTACGTCACTCTGTATAATAGGCTCCAGTTTCATCCACCTCATTAGAACTGATTCAAATGTATTCTTTTTAATGGCTGAGTAATACTCCATTGTGTATATGTACCACAGCTTTCTTATCCATTCATCTGCTGATGGACATCTAGGTTGCTTCCATGTCCTGGCTATTATAAACAGTGCTGCGATGAACATTGGGGTACACGTGTCTCTTTCAATTCTGGTTTCCTCGGTGTGTATGCCCAGCAGTGGGATTGCTGGGTCATAAGGCAGTTCTATTTCCAGTTTTTTAAGGAATCTCCACACTGTTCTCCATAGTGGCTGTACTAGTTTGCATTCCCACCAACAGTGTAAGAGGGTTCCCTTTTCTCCACACCCTCTCCAGCATTTATTGCTTGTAGACTTTTGGATCGCAGCCATTCTGACTGGTGTGAAATGGTACCTCATTGTGGTCTTGATTTGCATTTCTCTGATAATGAGTGATGTTGAGCATCTTTTCATGTGTTTGTTAGCCATCCGTATGTCTTCTTTGGAGAAATGCCTATTTAGTTCTTTGGCCCATTTTTTGATTGGATCGTTTATTTTTCTGGAGTTGAGCTGCATAAGTTGCTTGTATATCTTTGAGATTAGTTGTTTGTCAGTTGTTTCATTTGCTATTGTTTTCTCCCATTCAGAAGGCTGTCTTTTCACCTTGCTTATAGTTTCCTTTGTTGTGCAGAAGCTTTTAATTTTAATTAGATCCCATTTGTTTATTTTTGCTTTTATTTCCAGTATACTGGGAGGTGGATCATAGAGGATCCTGCTGTGAGTTATGTCGGAGAGTGTTTTGCCTATGTTCTCCTCTAGGAGTTTTATAGTTTCTGGTCTTACATTTAGATCTTTAATCCATTTTGAGTTTATTTTTGTGTATGGTGTTAGAAAGAGGTCTAGTTTCATTCTTTTACAAGTGGTTGACCAGTTTTCCCAGCACCACCTGTTAAAGAGACTGTCTTTACTCCATTGTATATTCTTGCCTCCTTTGTCGAAGATAAGGTGTCCATAGGTGTGTGGATTTATCTCTGGGCTTTCTATTTTGTTCCATTGATCTATATTTCTGTCTTTGTGCCAGTACCATACTGTCTTAATGACTGTGGCTCTGTAGTAGAGCCTGAAGTCAGGCAAGTTGATTCCTCCAGTTCCATTCTTCTTTCTCAAGATTGCTTTGGCTATTCGAGGTTTTTTGTATTTCCATACAAATCTTGAGATTATTTGATCTAGTTCTGTGAAAAATACTGCTGGTAGCTTGATGGGAATTGCATTGAATCTGTAGATTGCTTTAGGTAGTATACTCATTTTCACGATATTGACTCTTCCAACCCATGAGCATGGTATATTTCTCCATCTATTAGTGTCCTCTTTGATTTCTTTCATCAATGTTTTATAGTTTTCGATATATAGGTCTTTAGTTTCTTTAGGTAGGAATATTCCTAAGTATTTTATGCTTTTCGTTGCAATGGTGAATGGAATTGTTTCCTTAACTTCTTTTTCTACTTTCTCATTGTTAGTGTATAGGAATGCAAGGGATTTCTGAGTGTTGATTTTATATCCTGCAACTTTACTATATTCACTGATTAGCTCTAGTAGTTTTCTGGTGGAGTCTTTAGGATTTTCTATGTAGAGGATCATGTCATCTGCAAACAGTGAGAGTTTTACTTCTTCTTTTCCAATTTGGATTCCTTGTATTTCTTTTTCTGCTCTGATCGCTGTGGCCAAAACTTCCAGTACGATGTTGAAGAGTAGTGGTGAAAGTGGACACCCTTGTCTTGTTCCTGACTTTAGGGGAAACGGTTTCAGTTTTTCACCATTGAGGATAATGTTAGCTGTGGGTTTGTCATATATAGCTTTTATTATGTTGAGGTATGTTCCTTCTATTCCTGCTTTCTGGAGAGTTTTTATCATGAATGGATGTTGAATTTTGTCAAAGGCTTTTTCTGCATCTATTGAGATAATCATATGATTTTTATTTCTCAGTTTGTTAATGTGATGAATTACATTGATTGACTTGCGGATATTGAAGAATCCTTGCATCCCTGGGATAAAGCCCACTTGGTCATGGTGTATGATCTTTTTAATGTGTTGCTGGATTCTGATTGCTAGGATTTTGTTGAGGATTTTTGCATCTATGTTCATCAGTGATATTGGCCTGTAGTTTTCTTTTTTTGTGGTGTCTTTGTCAGGTTTTGGTATTAGGGTGATGGTGGCCTCATAGAATGAGTTTGGAAGTTTACCTTCCTCTGCAATTTTCTGGAATAGTTTCAGTAAGATAGGTGTTAGCTCTTCTCGAAATTTTTGGTAGAATTCAGCTGTGAAGCCGTCTGGACCTGGGCTTTTGTTTGCTGGAAGATTTCTGATTACAGTTTCAATTTCCATGCTTGTGATGGGTCTGTTAAGATTTTCTATTTCTTCCTGGTTGAGTTTTGGAAAGTTGTACTTTTCTAAGAATTTGTCCATCTCTTCCAAGTTGTCCATTTTATTGGCATATAGTTGCTGATAGTAGTCTCTTATGATTCTTTGTATTTCTGAGTTGTCTGTCGTGATCTCTCCATTTTCATTTCTAATTTTGTTGATTTGATTTTTTTCTCTTTGTTTCTTGATGAGTCTGGCTAATGGTTTGTCAATTTTATTTATCCTTTCAAAGAACCAGCTTTTTGCTTTGTTGATTTTTGCTATGGTCTCTTTTGTTTCTTTTGCATTTATTTCTGCCCTAATTTTTAGGATTTCTTTCCTTCTACTAACTCTGGGGTTCTTCATTTCTTCCTTTTCTAGTTGCTTTAGGTATAGAGTTAGGTTATTTATTTGTCTTTTTTCTTGTTTCTTGAAGTATGCCTGTGGGTTGTTGTGTTCATTTTCATTTGTTTTTTTGCATATTTTAATTTCTTCTGTGATTTGTTGGTTATTCAGCAGCGTGTTGTTCAGCCTCCATATGTTGGAACTTTTAATAATGTTTTACGTATAATTGAGATCTACTCTTACCGCATTGTGGTCAGAAAAGATGCTTGGAATTATTTCAGTTTTTTTGAATTTACCAAGGCTAGATTTATGGCCCAGAATGTGATCTATCCTGGAGAAGGTTCAGTGTGCACTTGAGAAAAAGGTGAAATTCATTGTTTGGGGGGTGAAATGTCCTATAGATATCAATTAGGTCTAACTGGCCTATTGTATCATTTAACGTTTGTGTTTCCTTGTTAATTTTCTGTTTAGTTGATCTATGTGTAGGTGTGAGTGGGGTATTAAAGTATCCCCCTATTATTGTGTTTTTGTTAATTTCCCCTTTCATACTTGTTAGCATTTGTCTTACATATTGCAGTGCTTCTATCTTGGGAGCTTATATATTTATAATTGTTATATCTTCTTCTTGGACTGATCCTTTGATCATTATGTAGTGACCTTCTTTGTCTCTTTTCACAGTCCTTGTTTTAAAGACTATTTTGTCTGATATGTGAATTGTTACTCCTTCTTTCTGTTGGTCTCTATTTGCATCTATTTGCATGGAATACTTTTTTCCAGCCCTTCACTTTCAGTCTGTATGTGTCCCCTGTTTTAAGGTGGGTCTCTTGTAGACAACATATATAGAGGTCTTGTTTTTGTATCCATTCAGCCAATCTTTGTCTTTTGGTTGAGGTATTCAACCCATTTACATTTAAGGTAATTATTAATAAGTATGATCCTGTTGCCATTTACTTTATTGTTTTGGGTTTGGGTTATACACCCTTTTTGTGTTTCCTGTCTAGAGAAGATCTTTTAGCATTTGTTGGAGAGCTGGTTTGGTGGTGCTGAATTCTCTCAGATTTTGCTTGTCTGTAAAGCTTTTGATTTCTCCTTCATATTTGAATGAGATCCTTGCTGGGAACTGTAATCTGAGCTGTAGATTATTTTCTTTCATCACTTAAAGTATGTCTTGCCATTCCCTCCTTGCCTCAAGAGTTTCTACTGACAGATCAGCTGTTATCCTTATGAGAATCCCCTTGTGTGTTATTTGTTGTTTTTCCCTTGCTGCTTTTAATATTTGTTCTTTGTGTTTGATCTTTGTTAATTTGATTAATATATGTCTTGTGGTGTTTTTCCTTGGATTTATCTTATTTGAGACTCTTTGGGTTTCTTCAACTTGGGTGATTATTTCTTTTCCCATTTAAGGGAAGTTTTCAACTATTATCTCCTCAAGTATTTTCTCATGGTCTTTCTTTTTGTCTTCTTCTGAGACTCCTTTTATTTGAATGTTGGGGCGTTTAACACTGTCCTAGAGGTCTCTGAGATTTTTCTCATTTCTTTAAATTCGTTTTTCTTTTTTCCTCTCTGATTCATTTATTTCTACCATTCTATCTTCTAATTCACTAATCCTATCTCTGCCTCTGTTATTGTACTATTTGTTGCCTCCAGAGTGTTTTTTATCTTATTTATTGCATTATTCATTATATATTGACTCTTTTTTATTTATTCTAGGCCCTTGTTAAACCTTCCTTGCAATCTCTCAATCCTTGTCTCTGGGCTATTTATCTGTGATTCCATTTTGATTTCAAGATTTTGGATCATTTTCACTATCATATTTCAGAATTCTTTATCAGATAGATTCCCTATCTCTTCCTCTTTTGTTTGGTTTGGTAGGCATTTATCCTGTTCCTTTACCTGCTGGGTATTCCTCTGTCTCTTCATCTCATTTATATTGCTGAGTTTGGGGTGGCCTTTCTGTATTCTGGCAGTTTGTGGAGTTCTCTTTATTGTGAAGTTTCCTCGGTGTGGGTGGGGTTGTATAGGTGGCTTGTCAGGATTTCTTGGTTAGGGAAGCTTGTGGAATGCAATGAAGTGTCCAGTAATGAGTTATGAGATGTCAGTGGGTTTAGAGTAACTTTGGGCAGCCTGTATATTGGAGCTCAGGGCTGTGTTCCTGTGTTGCTGGAAAATTTGCATGGTATGTCTTGCTCTGGAACTTGTTTGTCCTTGGGTGGTGCTTGGTTTCAGTGTAGGTATGGAGGTTTTTGATGAGCTCCTGTCAATTAATGTTCCCTGGAGTCAGGATTTCTCTGGTATTCTCAGGATTTGGACTTAAGCCTCCTTCTTCTGGTTTTCAGTCTTATTTTTACAGTAGTCTCAAGACTTCTCCATCTATACAGCACCATTGATAAAACATCTAGGTTAAAGATGTAAAGTTTCTCTACAGTGAGGGACCCCCAGAGAGGTTCACAGAGTTACATGGAGAAGAAAGAGTGGAAGGTGTTAGAGGTGACCCAAATGAGATGAGGTGGATCAATAGAGGAAAGCAAGCTAGCCAGTAATCACTTCCTTATGTACACTCTGCAACTGGACTGCTCAGAAATGTTCATGGAGTTATACAAAGAAGAGAAGAGGGAGGAAGGAGAGAGAGGTGGCCAGGAGGGTAAAAGAGGGTAATCAAAAGGAGTGAGACAGATCCAGCTAGTAATCGGTTCCCTAAGGGTTTTCTACCGTCTGGAACACACAGAAATTTACGTATTTGGGTAGAGAAGAGAGAGGGTAGGGAGGAGACAGAGGTGACCTGGTGGAGAAAAAGGAGAGTCCAAAGGGGGAGAGAACAGTCAAGCCAGTAACCTCACTCCCAGGTAAAAATGAGTACGAAGATAGGGTTCTTAAAGGTACAAAATTGATAACAAATACCAAAAATCAAAGATTAAAAATCTAGAGTAGACTTTGGAATTTCAAAAATACAATATTAAAGAAAAGAAAAAAAGTCACAAAAATTATTATATATATATATATATACACATATGAAATTTGCTTTTAAAAATAGGGTTTTTTTTTCTTTTTTTGCCAAATAATAGTAGGTTATAAAAGTGAAAATTAAAGGAGTAATAGAGGACTCAAAAAATTAAAAAAGTTAAAAAAAAAGAATGATCTTAAAAATAGTAAAAATATATCTAGGAATTTCTCTGGTGGTATTGTGAGTATTGTGGGTCAGTTCATTTTCAGGTAGTTCCTTGGTCCAGCTTATATTTCTCAAGATCTATAGGCTCCTTCCTACATAGTTGGTACTAACTACAGGGTTTTAATCTATTGCACTTGTCACTTCCAAGGCAGTTCCCTTTGTTTTACTTCTTCTGTTTGCTAGTCTCTTCAGTGTCTGTTTTCTGCCGTGACACAAAGCGGGTGGTGGTGGACACGTTTTTTAGGCTCACTTGTTCAGTCGTGCTGTGGGGAGGGAGGGAAGCTGCAAACAAATAACACTGGTGTATGCTCACAGTGCCTCAGTCACACTGGGCCTGCCTCCGCTCATGGCACATGTGCCCTCCCTGTCCACACTGCTCAAGCTCAAGGTTGCTCTGCCAGGAACCATCTGAGGCCAGCTCTGGACTGCATGCACCTCCCAGGGCTAAGCCGCTCAGGTTCAAGCACTCGGGTAGTCTTCAGAGGCACAGATTCTGTTGGGCCTGTGTTTTGTGCCCTTCCCAGGTCCGAGCAGCTCAAGTGATGACATATTTGATGAGCATGGTTGTTGAGACTTATCGCCTCCCCCTACCCTGCAGCTCG
The DNA here is from genome assembly GCA_006410535.1 of Litocranius walleri. Lineage (NCBI taxonomy): Eukaryota > Metazoa > Chordata > Mammalia > Artiodactyla > Bovidae > Litocranius > Litocranius walleri. Next base: position 275,869 of record SJYG01001007.1, on the reverse strand, counting down.
GTTTTCTGGGTGTACAACCGGCTCATCTTCTTAGGTTGATGTTGATTTTCCAGAACCCCAAGAAGTCTTAGTTAGCAAAGAAGCCTGCTTGCAGTTTGGTAGATAATGTTTCTCTGGGGCTGCGATTGCCCCTTTCCAGTTCTGGCTGCCTGTCACCAGAGGGGAATGGTCTATAGCAGGCTAGCTCTGTTCAGATCTTTGTTCTGTGCACAGGCCTGACGATGTCTTAGGGCTTTTCGAGTGGTAGCTATCCCACAGTCTAGTTTGCTAGCCCAAGTTAATTTGCTCAGATTGCCCTCGGGGCATTCAGGCCAGATCCTTACTCTAAGCAACGCAGCCCCCGCCTCCCTGCCCAGCCTCCCGCTGCTAATGGCAGGTGCAGGCGTCTGCGCTGCTTCTCTGCTGGGGGAGTTACCATTGGGCATGTAATCTGTGGGTTTTAATTATTTATTTATTTTTCCTCCCTGTTATGTTGCCCTCTGTGCTTCCAAGGCTCCTTACAGACTCGGCAATGACAGTGTTTCCTGGTGTTTGGAAACTTCTCTCTTTTTAAGACTCCCTTCCCAGGACAGAGCTCTGTCACTACCTCTTTTGTCTCTTTTTTGTCTTTTATATGTTTTTCCTACCTCCTTTCAAAGACAATGGGCTGCTTTTCTGGGTGCTTGAAGTCCTCTGCCAGCATTCAGAAGTTGTTTTGTGGAATTTACTCAGCGTTTAAATGTTCTTTTGATGAATTTGTGGGGGAGAAAGTGGTCTCCCCATCCTATTCCTCCACCATCTTAAGACTGCCCCCTTTATCCCCTTGTGTGTTATTTGTTGTTTTTCCCTTGCTGCTTTTAATATTTGTTCTTTGTGTTTGATCTTTGTTAATTTGATTAATATATGTCTTGTGGTGTTTTTCCTTGGATTTATCTTATTTGAGACTCTTTGGGTTTCTTCAACTTGGGTGATTATTTCTTTTCCCATTTAAGGGAAGTTTTCAACTATTATCTCCTCAAGTATTTTCTCATGGTCTTTCTTTTTGTCTTCTTCTGAGACTCCTTTTATTTGAATGTTGGGGCGTTTAACACTGTCCTAGAGGTCTCTGAGATTTTTCTCATTTCTTTAAATTCGTTTTTCTTTTTCCCTCGCTGATTCATTTATTTCTACCATTCTATCTTCTAATTCACTAATCCTATCTCTGCCTCTGTTATTGTACTATTTGTTGCCTCCAGAGTGTTTTTTATCTTATTTATTGCATTATTCATTATATATTGACTCTTTTTTATTTATTCTAGGCCCTTGTTAAACCTTCCTTGCAATCTCTCAATCCTTGTCTCTGGGCTATTTATCTGTGATTCCATTTTGATTTCAAGATTTTGGATCATTTTCACTATCATATTTCAGAATTCTTTATCAGATAGATTCCCTATCTCTTCCTCTTTTGTTTGGTTTGGTAGGCATTTATCCTGTTCCTTTACCTGCTGGGTATTCCTCTGTCTCTTCATCTCATTTATATTGCTGAGTTTGGGGTGGCCTTTCTGTATTCTGGCAGTTTGTGGAGTTCTCTTTATTGTGAAGTTTCCTCGGTGTGGGTGGGGTTGTATAGGTGGCTTGTCAGGATTTCTTGGTTAGGGAAGCTTGTGGAATGCAATGAAGTGTCCAGTAATGAGTTATGAGATGTCAGTGGGTTTAGAGTAACTTTGGGCAGCCTGTATATTGGAGCTCAGGGCTGTGTTCCTGTGTTGCTAGAAAATTTGCATGGTATGTCTTGCTCTGGAACTTGTTTGTCCTTGGGTGGTGCTTGGTTTCAGTGTAGGTATGGAGATGTTTGATGAGCTCCTGTCAATTAATGTTCCCTGGAGTCAGGATTTCTCTGGTATTCTCAGGATTTGGACTTAAGCCTCCTTCTTCTGGTTTTCAGTCTTATTTTTACAGTAGTCTCAAGACTTCTCCATCTATACAGCACCATTGATAAAACATCTAGGTTAAAGATGTAAAGTTTCTTTACAGTGAGGGACCCCCAGAGAGGTTCACAGAGTTACATGGAGAAGAAAGAGTGGAAGGTGTTAGAGGTGACCCAAATGAGATGAGGTGGATCAATAGAGGAAAGCAAGCTAGCCAGTAATCACTTCCTTATGTACACTCCGCAACTGGACTGCTCAGAAATGTTCATGGAGTTATACAAAGAAGAGAAGAGGGAGGAAGGAGAGAGAGGTGGCCAGGAGGGTAAAAGAGGGTAATCAAAAAGAGCGAGACAGATCCAGCTAGTAATCGGTTCCCTAAGGGTTCTCTACCGTCTGGAACACACAGAAATTCACGTATTTGGGTAGAGAAGAGAGAGGGTAGGGAGGAGACAGAGGCGACCTGGTGGAGAAAAAGGAGAGTCCAAAGAGGGAGAGAACAGTCAAGCCAGTAACCTCACTCCCGGGTAAAAATGAGTACGAAGATAGGGTTCTTAAAGGTACAAAATTGATAACAAATACCAAAAATCAAAGATTAAAAATCTAGAGTAGACTTTGGGTTCAGGTAGTTCCTTGGTCCAGCTTATATTTCTCAAGATCTATAGGCTCCTTCCTACGTAGTTGGTACTAACTACAGAGTTTTAATCTATTGCACTTGTCACTTCCAAGGCAGTTCCCTTTGTTTTACTTCTTCTGTTTGCTGGTCTCTTCAGTGTCTGTTTTCTGCCGTGACACAAAGCGGGTGGTGGTGGACACTTTTTTTAGGCTCACTTGTTCAGTCGTGCTGTGGGGAGGGAGGGAAGCTGCAAACAAATAACACTGGCATATGCTCACAGTGCCTCAGTCACACTGGGCCTGCCTCCGCTCATGGCACATGTGCCCTCCCTGTCCACACTGCTCAGGCTCAAGGTTGCTCTGCCAGGAACCATCTGAGGCCAGCTCTGGACTGCATGCACCTCCCAGGGCTAAGCCGCTCAGGTTCAAGCACTCGGGTAGTCTTCAGAGGCACAGATTCTGTTGGGCCTGTGTTTTGTGCCCTTCCCAGGTCCAAGCAGCTCAAGTGATGACATATTTGATGAGCATGGTTGTTGAGACTTATCGCCTCCCCCTACCCTGCAACTCAGTTTTCTGGGTGTACAACCGGCTCATCTTCTTAGGTGGATGTTGATTGTCCAGAACCCCAAGAAGTCTTAGTTAGCAAAGAAGCCTGCTTGCAGTTTGGTAGATAATGTCTCTCTGGGGCTGCGATTGCCCCTTTCCAGCTCTGGCTGCCTGTCACCAGAGGGGAATGGTCTGTAGCAGGCTAGCTCTGTTCAGATCTTTGTTCTGTGCACAGGCCTGACAATGTCTTAGGGCTTTTTGAGTGGTAGCTATCCCACAGTCTGGTTTGCTAGCCCAAGTTAATTTGCTCAGATTGCCCTTGGGGCATTCAGGCCAGATCCTTACTCTAAGCAACGCAGCCCCCGCCTCCCTGCCCAGCCCCCCGCTGCTAATGGCAGGTGCAGGCGTCTGCGCTGCTTCTCTGCTGGGGGAGTTACCATTGGGCATGTAATCTGTGGGGTTTAATTATTTATTTATTTTTTCTCCCTGTTATGTTGCCCTCTGTGCTTCCAAGGCTCCCCACAGACTCGGCAATGACAGTGTTTCCTGGTGTTTGGAAACTTCTCTCTTTTTAAGACTCCCTTCCTGGGACAGAGCTCCGTCACTACCTCTTTTGTCTCTTTTTTGTCTTTTATATGTTTTTCCTACCTCCTTTCAAAGACAATGGGCTGCTTTTCTGGGTGCTTGAAGTCCTCTGCCAGCATTCAGAAGTTGTTTTGTGGAATTTACTCAGCGTTTAAATGTTCTTTTGATGAATTTGTGGGGGAGAAAGTGGTCTCCCCATCCTATTCCTCCACCATCTTAAGACTGCCCCCTTATTTTTAAACTCTTACACCTGTGAACATTTTTTAGCTTGTCCCTTAGAAATCCTGTCCATAAATTCCTCTGGGTAAATAACAAAAATGTTATTCAATCGTAAGCTGTGTTACCATATAAGTTATCGTAGGTGTTCTAAAACTAGCTACATTATATAATTTTATTTTTATATATTTGTAATATTTTATTAAATTATATAATTTATAATATTTTATTGTATTTTAATATTTATTTATTTACTTGGCTGTGTCATGTCTTCATTATATCATTCAAACTTTTCGTTGTGGCATGTGGGATCTAGTTCCCTGATCTGGGTTCAACCCTTAGTCACTGGACCATCAGGGAAGTCTATATACTTTTAAATTGACATTTACTGCCTAAAAAAATATGTTGGTTGGACAATTAAATAGTCTTAAACTGAAAATGCTTTTTAGAAACAGATTTGTATCTGAAAAATAAAAAGAGCATCCATGTGCAATGAATAAAATTGGAAAATACTTTATATATTTTATTTATGCATTTAAATAAATAAGCAAAATAGCTTCAGATTTAGATATAATCACTTTTATTAATCAGTTGATTAATCAATCTCCAGGTACATGTTGTATATTTAAAATATCTTCATATTTTCAAACTTCTTTGATAAAATTGTCATATGTGTTCTTTAAAATCATTTTTTGTGGGCTAATTAATCTCAATTTTTCCACTATTTTCTGTAACTGAAAAAATATTCTCTCTATAGGAGTTAACATAAATCTATATTCAGAGCAAATTTTGCTCATTGGAGAATCTTTTGTATTAATTTTTTCAATATTTTAGCCTATATATTTTCACTCATATTATTTTTTTGGTTTCCACTAAAAGTACTTTCTTCCTTCAGGTAATTTCATTAAAAAATAAATTCTTGAAATAAATTATTTTGTTCATGATGTAATTTATAGACCTTCTTAATTTCATTCCATTCTGATGACAAATGCACTTATTCTGTTAAAAATAGAAACCTCCTGAAAAATGTCCTTCTGCAAGTCAAAATCTTATAGAAAAGAATTATCTACTTTAGAAATTAAATTATATTGAATTTGTTCAGTTTCTCTCTTGACCTTGTAATGCATTTTTTTTCCAATAACATTTTTAAAAAAAGGCTTCAATCAGTTTTAATACTATATTTATTTAAAAAACTTGATTAAATATGTTTTACTGGTGTTAGCAAGACAAAGATTATCCAACTTTGGATCTCCTCAGGTGGCACTAGTGGTAAAGAACCCACTTGCCAGTGCAAGAGCCATTAGAGACATGGGTTTAATCCCTGGGTCAGGAAGATCCCCTGGAGGAGGGCATGGCAACCCACTCCCGTATTCTTACCTGGAGAATCCCATGGACAGAGGGCGCTGTAGACTGGCAGTCTACAGTCCTTGGCTTCGCAAAGTGTAAGGCACAATTGAAGAGACTTAGCATGCACACACGCCCAACATTAGAAAACCCATTTAGAAAAAAATTCAATACAATTGTTGTATGTTTATATTTATTTACAAAATATTATTTTCTGAAGCTCAGACTTTTCTAAAATCAAATCGGTGGTGCATTCCACTGTGTTGAAAGATTACTTTTTATTTGTCTTCAACATCAACTTTATCTTAAGAACTTTATAGTTCAGTTCTTCAAATTGTTTGATTTTATAAAACTTGTGCTGACAACCACAGTTTCTATCTAGGTCACTGGGATAGTACATATGTTTGGATGCAACTATACATTATGTATGAATCACAAATGCAAAGATACTTTTGCTTCCTAGGTTTGTTAATTTTGCAAAAGCTGTGTTTTTAATATGATACTGTGTTCCATCAATATTTATATTTTTATTGTTACCATAAGGCAAGTGATTTTATCTTTACTATTAAACTTTTTAAGACACTCACAAAACCATTTATCATACAGTTTCATGTTTTAACATATGTTAGAATGAATTTCTAAACACTTTGACTACATAGGTTCAATTAAAAATTTATTGGAATTAGCTGATTTATATTTGAAACATCTGATGAAAATAATCAATCAACTTTTAATTGTAAAGTTCTTCTGCTAATAAATTCAACATATTAGCCAATATAACTTCATTTTGTGACTATTCACAATAACACATGGATATGAGAAAATCTTATTTAGGAAAATAGCCATTTGGTCCAACTGAAAAGTCATGCTTCACAAACTTGTATCTATCACATATAAATGCATCTTCTTCAGTTTCATGTGTCCAATCACAATATTTTGGGTAGTTGTTCAATGAGCTAATTTTTGAAGTGCTTGTTGATTCTCCTTCCACAGGATTCTCTTATATCTTTTTTTAAATGTTGACAACAATATCACTTTGCCATAAATGAACATTATAAATATTTATAGACATGCTTATAAAATGTTTGTCCATTTCAGCTTTCTACAAAATGAAAATTCCATACTTAATTTTTTCAGCTTATATGTACCTAGGATTTATCTGTAACTTTTGATTTTGAGCCTTTTATTCAGAAAGAGGTAACTGCAAAATAAAAAGAATATTACCAATCAGTAGAATAAATAAAATAAAGATATACACTGTATGATAAATACCAAAAAGAAAAGTATGGCAAGATTTTTATTTAGAGATTCTATGGCAGAGATGGCTTGGCTTCTATTTCATATTCCACATATGTTTTAACATACTGTTCTACATTTCCAACTGACCCTACCAATTGGTGGCCTAGAGGTATTCACATCTTGCAGTGTATTGCTGGTTTGGGAACAACTGCCTGGTAAGCCACGTGGCGGACAAGGGCACCAATGTGGAAACAGACTCTGACTACTCTCCTAGACAAAAAGGAGTTAGCTCCTGAGTAGTTTCAGTAGTAAGTGCATTTTGCACTGTTATCAAGAGGGGTTGAGCTATACTGCATCTAAAAAGTGTTAGGAAGCACAAATAAGTTGCCACTAATTTTATTTTTCAGATTCCCCATGTGTGTGCATGAGAATTCTGTTGTCTGTTAATATGTCTCACATATTAGTAGAAAAGAGCATAAGAAAAGCTACTGTGGGGTTCTAAATCCTTCCTGAGTTGCTTCAATGCAACTATTAACAATAATCATTGCTAGAAATGAAAAAGATCTAGGGCAAGTACTAAAGGGACATGATGCTGGGACAACAGGCTAGGACTATCTTGAGCAAACTGTGATTTATGCATAGTCAGGTTAGCAGTGTATGATTAAGTGTTTTATTCAAGCCTCATGGTTTCTTTGATGTAATATAATGGGGTCAGTCTTATCTGATGTTTTGCTTTTCAAGTTCATTAAGTGATATACATTGTATTTTTAGTCTTCATTTCATCCTCAAGAGTTTTATCTTCTTTAGCAGGGAAAGCACATGTTTAATTTGAATTCATCAATATAGAATTCAGAGCATTAAGATAAACCAGTTAATGCAGGGCTCAAGATAAACAAAGTGACAAATAATATCAGCTTTTGAAAATGTGTAAATTATAACACTGTCTTTGTATCACAATTTCACAATCTATGCTCAAGTTAAAAATATGTATGTTTTTCATGCAAAGAGTGGAGCTCCTGCTGCCTATGCTGAGAAATACGCATTAAGACAGACGTTGGTTCAAAATTTTGATTAAAGATACAATGTGATAATTTGATACTAAATTAATTAAATGAAATCTGTAAAATGAATTATGTAAGTTATATATTATTTTTCAGTGAAAACATAGCCAGTGTAAATTTTTTGGTGAAAAAAATGAAGTTGCTATAAATACGGACAGACCAATTTACCAGAAAGCTAATGAAACATAAGATGCAGAGCTCTTTACTTGAAGGACTGTCAAATTCTTAGATCTGCCCCTGAAAATATGTACATTATAATACTATGCATGTAATAAATTTTTCACAATACATATATGTCTATAATTGCTGTCTATATACAGCAAACAAGTCAAAATATTATACAGTAAATGCACAAGACTGATTATTTTTAGAGTTGGAAATTAACTTTCAGAGTTTGGGATTGAGGCTAGAAAAGTTTAAAGAAGATTTAACCTTGTATACATTAAAATTTTCTGTAGAATGAGTACCTATTTTTATATAATTTATGTAATTGAAATTAAAATATTAACTTTCAATATTAAAAAGTAGAAGGAAAATACTTGGCAGAATGTTATTTTCTTGCAAGAAGTAGAAAAGAGTCGGTAGAAAAAACTATCAAAAATGGAATTGAGACTTAAAGGATAGAAAGTCTGCAAAATATTTCTGAATAAATGAAAATGGAGAGACTGTGAACCAATATTCAAAAGGATGAAGTCTGAGAATTCTTATAAGTATACTGAGTGTTCAGCTTGGAAGTAACTGCAAACACTAAGATAGAATGAATTTTCTTCCTGAATCTTGAAACCCTCCCTTTATCAGGCTATACAGTCCTTCCACTTAAAGGAAAAGTGTACTTTCTAGCTCTTGACTTTTTATTTGGGCATGTGTCTGCTTTGCCCAGTTGTACATGCAGAAAAGCAAGACTGTTACATCTGGGTGGACCTATAGCTCAATGCTATCAATATATTTTTCTAAATTTTAACTAGGTAAACTGATCCAAAACAAACTATAGATTCATAAATATGAATGAATGCTCTTTTAAACTACTGAGTTTGGGGATTGATTGTTTTTATACAGCAATAGCTTGACTAATATGACTGTCATATAGGACATATAGTAGGCTTTACATAAAAGACAATAGAACTATATGTCTAACCTAGAAATTTAAGCACAGGTAAAATACGCTTTAAGAATGTGGGCAGAAAAAAAAAAAAAGATTAAAATGCCCAAAGACATTAATCTACTACTACTACTAAAATAAAGTTATCATGGATGAAACAATAATTGTATGTTATAAGTATCATAGATGTGACAATGGTAAAAGAGTCTACCTGCCAATGCAGGAAACACAATAGACATGGTTGCTATAGTACAGTCGCTAAATCATGTCCAACTCTTTGCGACCCCAAGAACCGCAGCACACCAGGTTTCTCTGTCCTTCACTGTCTCCCTGAGGTTGCTCAAACTCATGTCCATTGAGTCAGTGATGCCATCCAACCATCTCATCCTCTGTCACCCCCTTCTCCTCCTGTCCTCAATCTTTCCCAGCATCAGGGCTTTTTCAAATAAGTCAACCCTTTGCATCAAGTGGCCAAAGTATTGGAGCTTCAGGTTCAGCATCAGTCCTTCCAATGAATATTCAGGGTTGATTTTCTTTAAGATTGACAGGTTTGATCTCCTAACTGTCCAAGGGACTCTCAAAAGTCTTCTCCAGCACCACAGTTCGAAAGTGTCAATTCTTTGTCAATTCTTTGGCGCTCAGCCTTCTTTGTGGCCCAACTCTCACATCTATACATGACTACTAGAAAAACGGACCTTTGAATACATGGACCTTTGTTGGCAAAGTAATGTCTCTGCTTTTTGATACACTGTCTGGTTTGTCATAGCTATTCTTCAAAGAAGCAAGCATCTTTTAATTTCATGGCTGCAGTCACCGTCCACAGTGATTTCAGAGCCCAAGAAAATGAAATCTGATACTGCTTCCATATTTTCCCCATCTATTTACCATGAAGTGATAGAGCCAGGTGCCATGATCTTAGGTTTTTGAATATTGAGATTTAAGCCAGCTTTTTCACTCTCCTCTTTCACTTTCATCATGAGGCTCATTAGTTTTTCTTCACTTTCTTCCATTAAAGAGGTATCATCTGTGTATTTGAGGTTGTTGATATTTCTCCCAGAAATGTTGATTCCAACTTGTGGAATCTCCTCTTCCCTGAAGGTTGGCATAGCAACCCACTCTAGTATTGTTGCTTGGAAAATTCTATGGACAGGGGAGCTTGGCAGGCTACTGTCCATGGGATCACAAAGAGTCAGACATTACTGAGTAACTGAGCATGCACAAACTGAAAATCAAACAATTTCAGCCTAAACTGATAGGCAAAGTGCTTATCACATTTGGAAAAATCCTCCAAGAAAATTCAATGATCATGACTTTGAGATAATATTTGCAAAGTGCTAAGTAAAATATTTTTTAAATAAAAAATCTTATGGAATTTTGAGAACATATTTACTATCATATTGTTGATTTTAATATGAATCTACAAATACTAGTCAAAGAAATAAAAGTATTATAAGTACATACTTGAATATAATCAAAAAACTTAATCTGGTAACTATATACAGAGCATTGTATGCAATAGATAGAAATTATGCATTTATTTCAAGAAAACAGAAGACATTTAAAAGCATATTATATTTAAAGTTAAGGAAGTCTCAGCTAATATCAAAGAAATTATATAATGCAGACAACTTTCTCTCACCACAATTAAAATACAACATGAAAATATTTATGCCTTATATATTATGAAGGGACAAGTTATTGAAAATAATCCATGGATAGGAGTGGTTGTCAAAATGGAGTTAAAATTGAAAAAAATAAAATTGTGTATCAAAATTCCTAAGGTGTATTGGGTGTATTTAAAGATGGATGTGTAATCAATAACTACACTTGTTAAAAACAGGAGAGTTTTACACACACAGCTACATACACAAACGGGCTTCCCAGGTGGCCCAGTGGTAAAAAATCTATTTGCCAATACAGGAGACACTGGAGATGAAGATTTGATCGCAGGGTAGGGAAGATCCCATGAAGCAGGAAATAGCAACCCGCTGTAGTATTCTTGTTTGGAAAATCCCATGGACAGGAGCCTGGTGGACTACTCTGAAAGAACCAAGGAGATTGGATTGTAGGGTGCCAAGTGTTGAGGCTGGGAGAGGAGTTTGGAGGCTAATGAAGAAATCCTGATTTATGACGATCCGATCTTTGCCTGTCCTCCCAGCTTGAGCTCACAACCATCTTTCACATCTATTACTCACTTGAATAAACAGGCATTATTTGAAGAATATTGTTAAAATGAACCCATCCCCTTCCTTTCTAAAGGCCAAGTGTTCCAAGCACATTTTATACTAATTTTATTCTCATTATTTAATCGTGTGACTTGCCTGTATTTAAAACCTCTCCAAATTATGCACATTTATCTAAAATAGTGGGCTTCAAAAATAGAACTAGGGCTTCCTTCCAGAGTGTCCAAAGTAAGATCAAGACAAGTCCGGGATGCAGTTATTTTTGTTGAAGTTAATATATTCTGATGATTCATACACTTTTCACTTTTTTTTTTAATCAAAGATTCTCCTGCTGCTGGCTTCATAACACCCACCAAGAACTGGTCATTTGAGAATTATGTCCATAGGGAAGTTGTTGTTTTAAGTCAGGTTTCCTAAGAAATAGACTCCAAAAAGGAAACTGTGTCCAAGAGGTTTATTTTGGAGTACTTTTCTTAGCAGTTGTAACACTGTAATGGAGTGAAAGAAATAGTACTGGGCTGATAGAAAATCTAACCTGCCATAAAATTAAAGCAGAGGTCTCAGCAATTTCAGAACTGCTGTAATTTGAGATAATATCCAGTCTTTACCCTTTTGTATCTATCAATCACTGCCTGCTGGAGTGTCCCTGGTTCGAGCTATAACCTTGAACATGGCAGCTACCTTTACTCTGAGGGCCTTACCCAGAAAGGGACTCAGACATGAGACTTCTCATTCACCAGTTGATGAATGAAAGTTTTGAGCCTAGGGAGAGGATCAGGGTATCCAGTATAGCTGCTTTCTGATTTATAGTTCCAAGCAATGGTGATAAACAATTCTTATCCTTTTTGTGTGTCTCACAATTTCAGAGTTGTTACTTTAAATCTGACTGTGACAAACCACTCAGCTGAACCACTTGCTCCTTACAGCCAACCAAGGCTCAAGCACAATTCTCATCCCTTCTGTAGATGCTTTCTTTCTAACCACATCTTGAGCAGTGTGTCAAATTTAGCACTTATATTCTCTGAACTGTGCTGTACTTTCATTCTGAAATTATATGATAAGATGGGACCAAAAGCCAAGAAATCAGGCAAAGCTCTTTCTACAGTAAAGCAATGTGTCCAAAAATAAAAGAGTACCTGTTCCATCACTCTAATATTTATTTTGCCATGCTTCCAGCAAGCTTCCTGAAGATAGGAGACTGTAACTGACCTAAGAGTCCTGAACTCTACAACTGCATTTCTTAGCACATGTTTGTTGTAAGGATGGGAAGGAAGGAGGCAGAATGCAGAGGACTCTAGACAGTAGTTTACCCTGAGCTCCTGTTGGGAGTAGCAAGCAACCTGCAGGTGTTTCCTAACCTTTATTTACATTGTTTTTGGCCACCTCATGCGAAGAGTTGACTCATTGGAAAAGACACTGTTGCTGGGAGGGATTGGGGGCAGGAGGAGAAGGGGACGACAGAGGATGAGATGGCTGGATGGCATCACTGACTCTTTGGACGTGAGTCTGGATGAACTCCGGGCGTTGGTGATAGACAGGGAGGCCTGGCTTGCTGTGATTCATGGGGTCACAAAGAGTCGGACACAACTGAGCGACTGAACTGAACTGAACTGACTGAGCTTAAATTGTTAATCCTTGAAGAAATGAAATTTTGACATTCTTTTGCCATAGTTTAGATACTAAGGGCAAATTTTCCCTTATTTCTACACATGGGAAAATGAAGAACCACAATTCCTAAACAAAGGACTCTTGAGTCCATCCTCCATGAGAACAAATAGGAATAGACTGTAGTGACTTTTTATAGCTTACTTACTAAAAACTGTCATTTTTTTTTCTAGTTGTTTCACAAACTTGTTTAAGAAGGGTATCTCTCACACATTAATGTTCAGAGTTTCAGTCCTGATTTTTGTATTGCCCTAAGCATCTCCCACCACACACAAAAACACATGACTTCAGTTGATAAAGAATCTGCCTGCAATGCAGGAGACCTGGGTTCGATTACTGGGTGGGAAAGATCCTCTGGAGAAGGAAATGGCAACCCATTCCAGTATTCTCGCCTGGAAAAATCCCATGGACAGAGGAGCCTGGCAGGCTACAGTCCATGGGATCGCAAGAGTCAGACATGACTTGGTGACTAAACCATCACCACCAAGCATCTCCCACCACACAAAACCACACACGACCAGGAAAAAAAACGATTTCTCTCTCCTTTGAATTAATATGGCAATTGGGATTATAATTATTTATGATCATGATTATTTACATATCAGTAAAAGCAGGCTATTGGTCACCAGAAAATCTAGGTGTGAGTTTGTGTTCTATTATTTTTTAAATGAGTTGAGCAAGGTAATGTGGAAAAAGATTATTAGGGCACAATAAGCACACACATTTATTTGTAATAAACAAATCTTCTCTGGTGACTCAGACAGTAAAGAATCTGCCTGCAATGCAGGAGACCCAGGTCCAATATCTGGGTTAAGAAGATCCCCTGGAGAAGGGAATGGCTACCCACTCCAGTATTCTTGCCTGGAGAATTCCATGGACAGAGGAGTCTGGAGGGTTATAGTCCATGGGGTCACAAAGAGTCAACTGAGCGACTAACACTTTTATTTGTAATATTGGGACAGGAGAAGAACTCCAAAGCAATGTCCTACTTCACAGAAAGGGAGAGATTTTATACAGTTTTTGCCAGAAAAATAAGCTGAAGTTCAGCTAGTTTTAGGAATAGTAGGTCAAAATGATTTTTGGAAAAGGGAGGAATTATTCTTGCAGTTCAGTGATTTCTGGTTGGACAGTTTAGGTTTAGCAGGAAGGTGGAGCAGGGGCTGTTGCATGGACTAGTCATTTACAAAACTGCTGTAAAGGAACAGCGGCAGGGATCAAAGCAATGTTAGGACCATGGGAGGAATTTTCAGTTTTATAAGGTCTCTTCTGGGCCATCCTCTTGGCCAGCAGGAAAGCTGTGGCTCTATTTGGACTCTCTGCAGTTACTCACCTGCATCGCTTGTCTCCTCAGTCTCAGTAGAATTCAATACCAACAGGACTTTGTGCAGTGTTTGTCACTGTAGATGGATTTCAATCCTTTTATGAGTCGTAGTTTTGCAGGAGTGTTTAAGAATCAGGAGACCACACAGTGAACTGTAGTGAAAACAAGCATTCACATGAGAATTGTCAAAAGGCTTGAGACAATGCCTCTTAGATCAAATCCTGCCCCGCCTGGGGTCTGGAAAGAGAACAGACCCCATCCATTCTGGATTTCATAGATAAGGCAGATTTAATATCCATGGATTTGGGTTCATCCTCTAGATTTGTCTACAGAACCAATGTTTAAAGGAGAGACTTTAAGAGTATTATTTTAGCCATCAACATTTTAAAATGGGAGAAAAGAGGAGAAATAGCAATAGAAAAAGAAAAAAAAAAGATTAAAGAGACTGGCAGTCAGAGGCCTAGGGTCTTGATCTAAAGGTCTTGAGAAGAAGGAATTCATTGGATGCTTGATGTGAGGTTCTTGGGAGAACAATCTCCTTTGTGATGAGGTTTGGTTCTGCTGAATCTGGAAGACATTTTGCTTTGGACCCCAAGTCAGTGTGGGTATACAAGAGATAACTGTAGGAAATCTGTTAAACTTGGAAACGAAACGCCAGACTTTTTTAAAAAGCGGTGTAAAATATCTTAAAAAATAAAATTAAATACCATATGATAGTTTATTAAATAAAACAAAGTCCAAGCTATTCTCTTTAAGTTAGTGGATTGGGATTTAAGGGCTATGCAGTCAGTCCTCTCCAAGCTAGTACCTGACGTAATGGTAAGCCCCATGATTTCTGACCAAATGAAAAAGGTTTTAGAAAGTCTATTATGGAAAGCTGAACATAAATTTACATACATGTGTGTGTGTGTTTATACATGTATGTATAATGCAAAATAAAACATGTCAAGTGCAGCAATACTTAGAAGCAAGTTTATGGCAGTTCAAGAAGGAAACATTATCACACCTATTGATATGCATCATGTAAACAAAAAAAAAAATCTCCTGTTGATGATTGTTAAACTAATGGTAAGGTCTGGTTTGGGAGGAGGACAGTTTGATAGGCTATGCTAATGAGTATCTTGTAGGCAAAAGAGAGCCCATGGAACCTGTTTCATCCCGTAAGAAAAATATTAAAGTTATTCTTGAGGAAGGTTCCTATGGCAACAGTGTGCAGTTTGGCTTGAACAGAGAAAGTCTGGAGGCAAAAGGACAATTTAAAAGTCATTGGAATAGTCCAGATAAAGTAAAGTAATAAGGATTTAAACTTGTGAAGTAGCAGTGTGAATAAAATAGAAGGATATATATATATATACACACACATACACACACACACACATACATATATATAGTTTTAGAAATAGTTTAAGTCTACAGGACTTTGTGACTAATGATATTTTGCAAGGATCAGGGAAAGAGAAACTTAAACACAATTTTGAGGACATCAAGGAGGATGATCATCTAATGGTACCATTAAAAGAGATAAAAGCAGGAGAAGTACAGTCAGATTTGTGTGATTGGCGGATTTTGATCTTGGACATTGTAAAGCTATCATCTTATCACTAGTCCTAACTGATAAAGTGTTAACTATAATACATCAAATCAATCCTTTTCATTAACCTACATTTTGAAATTACTATGAGAATTACATATAGCATTATCTTCTTGCAGTTTATTTTTTTATTTATTAATATAAATTTATTTATTTTAATTGGAGATTAATTACTTTACAATATTGTAGTGGCTTTGCTATACATTGACATGAATCTGCCATGAGTGTACATGTGTTCCCCATCCTGAACACCCCTCCCATCTCCCTCCCCATCTCATCCCTCTGGGTCATCCCAGTGCACCAGCCCCGAGCACCCTGTCTCATGCATTGAACCTGGACTGGAAATTTCACACTAGCTTTTGTTATGATCATCAAGGCAACTGACACTGAACAAGTATGTTTACAAAACCACTAATTCTCAAGAACATAGTCTTGGAAAAGTAGAAAAGATCACTGTATTTTTATATGAGAAATAAACTTGATAACATAGGACACAGTATAGAACTGCCAGCCACTTGATAGCTTATTTTGGTGAAATAATAAGGACAATTTAAATGGACAAACAGTCCTTACACAAATGTTCAAAAGAGCAACAACACAGCTCACATGGACATGGAAATTTCTTCTCCAACTTTGTACCAATGGCACAGTTTCTAATATGAAACAGATTCTTTCAGCATTGATTCTGCTTCTGTAGATGTTCATTTTCTCTACATGCTTAGTGGCTTAGTCATGTTCAACTCTTTGTGACCCCATAGACTATAGCCCACCAGGCTCCTCTGTCCATGGGATTCTCCAGGCAAGAATACTGGAGTGAACAGCCATTCCCTTCTCCAGGGGATCTTTCTCTATGGGCATACCCTGAATATGTGTCAGAAATCTTCAGTTGTCAATTTGTTGTGGATTATATGGAGTATGAAAGAAAGGAAACTTGTACTTTTTGTAGCTCCCAAATTAAGGCTGGGAATTTTAAATTTCAAAACAAACAGTTAAAAGCATTCTCTTTTATCATTGGTAATTTGCAAAATGAAAGATCTTCATGCCTTTCTGTGAGTCAGGAACTTATTCAGTATATTTATGACTTGAAAGAAAAAAAAGGGAATTTTATTTTTAAAAAATACAGTTTTAGAAAATATAGAGGTGGATAAAATAATACAAAAAGTGGATTCACAACCTTATATCAATACCCATAAGGTGAAGTAGCTCAGTCGTGTCCAACTCTTTGCAACCCCATGGACTGTAACCTAATAGGCTTCTCGGTCCATGGGATTCTCCAAGCAAGAATACTGGAGTGGATTGCCATTTCCTTCTCCAGGGGATCTTCCCAACCCAGAGATCGAACCCGGGTCTCCCGTATTGGAGGCAGATGCTTTAACCTCTGAGCCACCAGGGAAGTCCCCAATACCCATAAAATGCACCCCAAAGAGGCTTCAATCTCCCCCACCCTCTCAAACCCCAACCAACTCTATACTCCAACCTCACTGATTTCATCTTTCCCCAGAATTCTTTTCTAGCTTCCTATCTTGGAAATGCTGCTTCTTATACATATATTTTTCTTGTAACTTACTTAGAAAATGTATTTATTCTTTGAGACTAAATTCAAGTGTTAGGTTTTCTATGATTATTCTGGAATTTATTTAGGCAGCATTAGATTTAAATTAACTATTGTTTTAAAGATTTATTTTTAAGTGGATCATTTCTAAAGTCTTTATTGAATTTGTTGAAATACTGTTTCTGTTTTAAGCTTTGGCTTTTTGGCTGGGAAATATGTGAGATCTTAGCTCCCCAACCAGGGATAAAATCCACATGCTCTGTACTGGAAGATGAAGTCTGAACCACTGGACCACCAGAGAAGTCCGTAAAGTAACTATACTCTGTCATATTTTACTTTCCATTTGAACATTTAGCACATTAGTGTGTTTTCATATATTAATTTTTCAGTTGTTTTGTCTCTTCTGCCTCATGATATAGATCTAATTAAGGACTCCCACAGAAATGCTAATAGTTAAAGAAAAATAATAATTCAGAATCATTACTATTGAAAGGTTATTATGTATCAGGAGTTGTACATGCAGTATCTAATCAGAGCAACATTCTATGTGGTAGGAGTCATTATCCTTCATTTGCAGGACAACTGAAGTCCCACAGAAGCTTAATGACTTGTTTCAAGTCACAAAGCTAGAGAACAAAAGAGGAAACAAAGCCTGCTTTACCTGGCTCTAAAGACTTGCTCTTCGACACAATAATATATATATTCCCTTTAAAATGTTCCTAATTCTAGTTGTTCAGTCTCTCAGTCATATCCACCTCTTTGAAACCTCATGGACTGCCTGGCTTCCCTGTCCTTCACCATCTCCCGGACTTTGCTCAAACTCATGTCCACTGAGTCAGTGATGCCATCCAGCCATCTTGTTCTCTGTCATCCCCTTCTCCTCCTGCCTTCAATCTTTCCCCGCATGAGATTCTTTTCCAATGAGTTGGCTCTTCATATCAGTGGCCAGTATTGAAGTTTCAGCTTCAGCATCAGTCCTTCCAATGAATATTCAGAGTTGATTTCCTTTAGGATGGACTGGTTTGATCTCCTTGCAGTCCAAGGGACTCTCAAGAGTCTTCAACACCACAGTTCAAAAGCATCTATTCTTCAGCACTCAGTCTTCTTTATGGTACAACTCTCACATCCATATGTGACTACTGGAACTCTCTGCTTCTAGAGAGTTGTAAATTACACATGCCTTTGTAATAGCTTGGTCAACTTCTAATTTATCTTTTTTTAAAAAACAGCTATGGCACTTAAGCTTAGTATATGAATATTCATACAAAAGATCAGAATGAATCCTGTTCCTCTATGCATTTCATCTCTAGAAGACATTTGAAAAATTGTACTCTGAAACATTCATTTTCAGTCAACTACAGGAGCCACAGAAAAAGAGTTGAGGTGGTTAGTGATTGAATTATGAAACAACACCTATTGTAAATAGACTCTCAATAAATTACTATTGAGTTGAATTTAATGGATTAATTGTGCATGAGAATGTGAGTTAAAAGTTTTGGCATTTTCCTAAAACTGCTTTTGGCATGTAAATATTGCTCTCACATTGCTGAACTTGTAGTATGTACTTAATTAATTCATGTTATTGATTGCTCTTAGCACTTTATGTGGGCTCTAGCAAAACAGCATAACAATTACTTAAATGGATTATACTCAAGCTCTAAAAAGTAATCAACTAGAATTATTTAAGTTCATTGGGAGCTAAAACAGAAAGGAGATGCCAGGTATAAGGTCAAAATATATAGATAGACTTTCTGAAACTGCACATACTTTCTTCATTCTTGTGTAGTTTTGCATGCTGGTGTTGGACTGTACTTAGAAGATGTTGATACTGACAAAGATTCTCTCCTTAACCAAGGTCTAGCCAGGTATCTCTGAGTCATCTTCTCCATTAGGTCTCAACTCTGGTCTATAAAGACTTGAACAAACACTAACATAGTTTCTGATAGCTCAAGGCCTCATCCCTTGAATGACCCAACCCCTCTTAAAGTGTCTCCCTGAGAAAGTGCCAGACTACCAAAAGAATTGATTGTTCCAGCCAACACCTGAGGATGGACCCTCAATCACCCTTTAATTAAAGTGGCTACTAAAAACAATTATGCTTGTGAATCCTTCCTTTGTCCCTTTGGGATGTTTATGTATCATCACAACTCAGGAGTGTCTTTCTCAGTGATCTGAACACCATCCTTTGAAGTGTCATCAACAGCAAGTATAGTGTCTATCTCTTAGTCTCTTAGATGGATAGAACCCTGAAGTTGATCGTTGCCAACTAGCAGAGGAAGCTTGTTCAATCACATTTATATTGACAGACTCTTGGCATTTTTACTTTCCTAATTCTACTGAGCCCATGCTTACCCCTTCCCTATTCCTTCATTCTTCCTTTAAAACATGCAGTCACTTCTGTACAACTTGAAGTTGAGTTAACTTGACACTGGGCTTGTTTCCCTATTGCAGTCATTATTACTGATTAAAAATCTGTGCTTACCCATGATAACTAGTGTTCAGCTTTGTTTATCTTTGACAATAGTTTACATATGATTGATCTTCATTAAACCTAAAGTAAAGTAAAGTAAAGTGAAGTCGTCAGTCGTGTCCAACTCTTTGTGACCCCGTGGACTGTAGCCTACCAGGCTTCTCTGTCCTTGGGATTCTCTAGGCAAGAATACTGAAGTGGGTTGCCATTTCCTTCTCCAGGGGATCTTCCTGACCTAGGGATCAAACCCGGGTCTCTCACATCTGAGGCAGACGCTTTAACCTCTGAGCCACCAGGGAAGCCCTCATTAAACCTAGGTACTAGGAAATTAAATCTGGATTAGTCAGTTAACTCTGAAGTGAAACATCAACTTTCATGTTTAATAAGGAATGTGAAAGTAAATGAGTAAGTCACTCACACAGAATAGAAGTCGCTCAGTCGTATCCGACTCTTTGTGACCCCATGGATTGTAGCCCACCAGGCTCCTCGGTCCATGGGATTTTCCAGGCATGAATACTGAAGTGGGTTACCATTTCCTTCTCCAGGGGATCTTCCTGGTCCAGGGATTGAACCCAGTCTCTCACACTGTAGGCAGACGCTTTACTGTCTGAGCTACCAGGAAAGTCCATCAAAAATACAGAAGAGTAGTAGTAAGTTTCAAAAGGATGTCAGTTGAGATCTTTTATAGATGAAATCTACTTCCTAGAAGTCAGCTCGCCAGTTATATGCACAGCTGGAGACAAGAGGCTGCAAAAAAATGTTCAACTGGAAAATATCTCGGGTACCCAATTAGATCCAGTTATTCTGCGTCTGTGGATTTAAAATGATCGTCATCCACGGTGGAATAGATGTGTCCCTCATTGCTTAGAAAACCCACAGCTAGCTTGATTGAGGCTACAGACATGTGTTGGAGTTGGTTCTTGAGATCCTGAAAGTTCAATCCTTCAGGTCTTGGACAAGCCTTAATCAAATTCAGCACCTGGTTCTGGGCCACAGTGAGGCCATTTGCTGGTAAGAAGTTATTCCCACAGAAGTTCGCAGCTTCACCCATTCCTGGATTGTTGATAGGTGCTCTCCCTGCTGAAGGCTGGCTGTTCGACTTGCTCAGCATCATGTGTGCATTGACTATTTCCAGAATATGTGTGGTGAACTCATTCATATCCTCCAGGGGCATGATCTTAAAGGCTACCAGGCTTTTCTTGTTCTGGAAAGATCTCAGATGACCAGTCACTTTCACATATGTTTCTGGAGGGACCACAGTGTTTTCACCACTGGCATCATCTGTGTCAACCCACTGGTGAACATCCATGGGTGCAGCTGTCATGTCATCTATCTTGTAGATAATGTTGGTTGCAGTCTTCTCTGTATTTCTGATAATCCCCACAATAGTGACCTGTGAAATCTCAACATTTCCAATTCTGAATACTTCATCAACCAGAGTAGCAGAAAGCAGCTGAGATATGGTACAAGGTACAGTGTCCTGAGCTCGAGCTCTGGATTTCTTTTTGGCCTGGGAAGCTGTCGGAGATCCAAAGCCCCCAGGAGACTCTGTGTAGCCGACGGCTCCCCTGAAAGGGGAGGTGCTATAGCTTTCAAATCCACTATTCCACATCTTCAAGACGATTCCTTCAGGAGAGAGTTCCAGAAGGTTCCCGCTGGAAGTTTCGCTGATCCCCCTCAAGACCTTGCCCCTCCCGCTGCACTGTATCTACTTTTCACTAGTGCTACACTCAGTCATGTCCAACTGTTTGTAACCCTATGGACTATACAGTCCATGGAATTCTCCAGGCTAGAATACTGGAGTGGGTAGGCTTTCCCTTCTCCAGGGGAATCTTCCAACCCAGGGATCAAATTTAATAAGGAATAGCAGAAGGCAAGAGTGATATGCATCATACTGATAATTGAAAGAATATAAAAAATATTGACAATGCTCTTCACTTTGGCTTTAAAAAATATGAGCCATCTAAATATAACTTTATTGAACTCTGAGAGAGTGAACATTTTCCCCAACTCCACTGAGTATAAAATGGCTCAGTTTTCCACATAATATTATTTTGCTAATGATGAATTTAATATTTTTTGGTCACTGTTAATATTTTATAGTTTTATGCCAAATTTTTTCTCTATACTTGCAATTAATGTTATATCACAAAAAGGTCTCCCATGTCATTAAGTCTCAAGAACATGTATTTAATGTCCACATAGCATCCCAATATGTGCATGTATATAGCACAGTCCATATAATCATTGCTCATTTTCATTTTTATTGGTTATGATATATTTCCTTAAATAATGCAGAAAATATATATGCAAATATTTTTATTAATTAGATTATTAGAAGTGAAATATGAATACAAAGAACAGAAATCCTTTATGTTTTATGTATATATATATATATATAGCCAATTTGCTCTCTTTCTTACAAATCTGTCTCAATTTATAACCACTTTTGAGGCATGAGAAATTGCTGCTTATACATATTAAAAACATTATTCCTTTTTTAAAATCTTACAATAATTTGGAGATAACTGACATCCTATCAACATTGAATCTTGCAATGAAGAGTAACAGTTTTGTCAACTCTTGTTCATGTCCTTATATTCCTCATTAAAATTTTGTTTGCAAAAAAAGTACTCCTTATTACTTCTTTAAAGTTTTCTCTCATCTGATAGATGGAAAAAAAAAAGTTCTTTTGCATGTATATTAATTTATTTGACTATTGTGGTGGTGCATTAAAACCACCAAAGAGAAATGTAGGGTAAAAGTGAAACTGTGCAATATAACAAGAAAACCATAATGAAGTCTTCCTTCTCATACCTACTTTTAAACTATAAAGATATTTATATCCCTTGAGAAGTTTTGTCTAACAGCACCTGGTAAAAAGAAAACATTGCATTCCTAAACTATCACCTCTTGTAGTTCGTGTAAACTAGTGGAATCTCAGATATTCTTCAACTGAAAAAGTGAGAGTATTAGTCGTTCAGTCGTGTCCAACTCTTTCTGACTCCATGAACTGTAGCCCACCAGGCTGCTTTGTCCATGGAATTCTCCAGGGAAGAATACTGGAATAGCTGCCAAGCCCTTTTCCAGGGGATTTTCCCTGCTCAGGGATCAAACCCAGGTCTTCCGCATCGCAGGCAGATTCTTGACCATTTGAGCTACCCAGGACATCTATTCTTCAGCTAGAAATCCTCATTTCAAAAAGAATCCTATGAAGACTTCTAGGAGAATGATTGCTAAAATTGAAGCAGAGTGACAGTCACAAGTCTTACAGATTTTAGCACTCTTGGTGAGAGAAGTGACTGAATGGGCTCTAGGGAATTTCACTTTTACATTCCTGCTGTGGGTTAAAGAATAAGCAAAAGAAATAGAGGCACAAAGAAATTACACAATTTGTCAAATGTCACACAACTCCCAGTGATGCAGCCAGACTATCTCATGATGTTTTACAAACTTATATACACCTTGTAATATATCTTTTTTTCCCTCTCCTCTGTCTTACCCTATTCTATTTGACAAGAGGACGTTTTTCCTAAAAATGTACTATTCTGTCTGTTGGCATTATTTGCTTTAAATATTATTCATGTTTAACCTCACAGTTGTGGATTTCATGCTAGTCTCATAATCCAAGTATTATTGGTTCCTAAAACATTCTCATATGCAAGTATTGAAGAAGAGAGAAATAAATAGGTTAAATAAATGAATGAAAATTGACTGAATTTTTATGATTCAGAACTGGTTTCATTTCTTCAAAATAAGCATACTGTCATTACTTGAAACAAAGAAGCAAGGAAACGTTGCCTACGTCTAACCATTTATGGAACATTAGTGAATTTCTGGTGGAATTCATGCCTGTGTTTTTTCTTCCACATTGAAATAGCGGTTTTTATTACTGATTCGGCAACTTTCTCAGCCTCTCAAAATACTGTGATCACTGTTATGGCAATTTTTTTTCTTTATTTCATGTGAAAGTAATAAAAATTTTTAGTTTTCTTCTTCTTATCAATTAATCTTATTTCCTCCTTACATTTTAAATGGTCTTACAAAGAGAATCTGCAATATGGAACATTTTGAGAAATACATAGCTTGAAATACATAGTTTTCTAGACACTTTAATTGCATCTCTGTTAGCTAAATAACTAGACTTTGACATCGTAGGTCAGCTTACTTAGCTCAACAGGGTTAACGTTTGGGCAGTTACATGCTTTATTAATCAAATTTACAATTTTCATGCATCTGTGTATATTTGTATCTGAATTCCACAGCTCGGAAAAATAGTCCTGATTCATGGTGACCTCTGGTTCTTGGTGTGCCCAATTAGCTATTATATATCAACAATCTTTTCCCTTTTCAATGCACCTATAGTCCTAATAACTATTAATACACATCTCAGAACCCTTGCCAGCACTCAGAGGCCTCGTTTAGATGCACTTGCATGAAATTTGGTAGGTGGAAGAGAACAGAAGCCATTATGACCTCTTGGCAGATTCAGGTAAAAGGGCGAGATGCAGCCAGCTCCAGTGATTCTTAACATCCCCCGATGCAGGGCATGCACGCAGCTGTCCCGTGCCAGGCAAAAGATAGCTGAGTTCACTGATTGTTGTCTGCTGTGATACCTGATTTCTTAAACATCAGTAAGTAGCACTTTCCTGGCATTCATTTCTCAGTCTCCAGATTGTTTTGAGAGCTGCTAAATTTTCTTCATTGAATGCCTTCCTTCTTGAATTATCTGCATGTTTCTCCTAATGAAACATTGATATAATACTTTCCTTCATTCCAGAAAAAAACTGGTAAATTTCCTCCTAGATTAGATTATTCTGTGTTTTCTAAGTCAGAAAGGACATTATTTTTTCACTTCTCAATTTAACATAACATATAAACTTTTCAGGTTGTCCCAGTGTGTGTACTATTTATGAAAAGCATTGTCTGTGGTACTGATAAAGTGTAAGATGAGTAAATTTCAGGAGCTACAAGAACACCTGTGGGAAGATAAAAATGTGCACAACTTATATAAGGTGCTTTACCATCACTGTTCTTTCTGGCTCACTGCAATGAAAACAGTGTCTATTTGTTATTCCCTTCTGCTCATCTTTCAGGTGAAATGAATCCATAAATTTTCCTGTTTATGCTAGCTACTCTGTGTCTTTGATAAATGGAAAGTATGTTAAAGGAACTGCTTTCTTCTTTACTTCTTGCCATTCTGCTCTCAAATGTCATTCAGTTCTGTTCAGTAGCTCAGTAGTGTCCGACTCTTTGTGACCCCATGGACTATAGCACAACAGGCCTCCCTGTCCATCACCAGCTCTTGGAGTTTACTCAAATTCATGTGCATTGAGTTGGTGATGCCATTCAGTTATCTTATCCTCTGTCACCCCCTTCTTTTCCTGCCTTCAATCTTTCCCAGTATCAGGATCTTTTCAAATGAGTCAGCTCTTCGCATCAGGTGGCCAAAATATTGGCGTTTCAGCTTCAGCATCAGTCTTTCCAATGAACACCCAGGACTGATTTCCTTTGAAAGTGAAGTTGCTCAGTTGTGTCCAACTCTTTGTGACCCTGTGGACTGTAGCCCACCAGGTTCCTCCATCCATAGGATTCTCCAGGCAAGAGTACTGGAGTGGGTTGCCATTTCCTTCTCCAGGGGATCTTCCCCATCCAGGGATCAAACGCATCTCTTCTGCACTGCAGGCAGAGGGAGGCAGACACTTTAACCTCTGAGCCACCAGGGAAGCCCCTTGAGGATTTCCTTTAGGACGAACTGATTGGATCTCCCATTACTGAGTCTCATTTATCTGGGGAAGGAAGGAGGCAAAAGAGGGGCTATGCAGAACTGGTCACAGTGAGTGGTAAGTAGAGAATAGATCTCAAATACAATTTTCCATCCAGTAGATGGTTTTCTTGTTCAATTAACCTAACCCAAATATTGTCAGCTAACCTCTATCCTTCTGTCAGCTTTCTTACTCAATTTATGGTAGGGTTGTTGTTACTGTTTAGTCACTCCGTCATGTCTTCTTGGTAATTAAAAACAGGGATTTCATAGGCACTAACAAATGTACTACTAAAGGCATGATAGTGTAGGTTGACAAACTGAAGATATAGAACTCTTATATTTAGAAAATTATTTACAAGAAAGAAAACTGACCCTCCATGGATCACAGTGAAAAAAGCACAGAGTGATGCTAGTTAATGGCATGATGGCAAAGCCTGGGGAGAATAATTTGATTTTTATTGCCACAAGGTTTGATCCAGGGCATTGGAGATTGGGATAAATTACATTCATTTTCTTGTAGCAGTGCATAGCTAGTGTCCTCTAGCAAGTCAAGCCACTTAGCTTAAGATTGAAAGGAGCACCCCTGAAGAGAGGTGGTGCAGAAGAGTAAATGGGGAATGAATAAGACAATCAGGAGGCTGGAGTTCCAGGACAACTTCTGATACAGGTTTATTCTGTGTCTTGAGCAATTTGTTTAACTCTGCTGGGCATCCATTTTCCCATTTGTTTAAACTGATAAAGTTGAACCAAGAGCACTTAAGTTGAGTTTCCAGCTCTCAAAAATTATGTCACTAAGACGGAAAAGTAGTGTGTGTGTGTGAGTATATATATATATATATATATATATACACACACAATAATTTAAAGATTCTTATATGTGGCCTATAAAATTCACCCTGATTTCTCTCAGAGATTTCTTTTACTACTCACTTTTTTTTGTCTTCAAGAAACTCAAGAGTAATGTGTCACCATCTCTTTTACAAAATTCATTTTCAGTAGATTTAAGAAATAATTTCCAAAGATTTAAGTGCTAAATTTCTGATGGAAGAAAATCATTTGATGGGGAAATCCTTTTGGTAAAATTATACTTGCCATTTTCATTTCTGAAGCAGGTTTAAAATATTGAATACTGAGTGGGGGTGTTTGTCAAAGACATTAATATAAGAATTTTAGATGCTTGGAACATGTTCAAAATGAACTTTGAACTGTTACAAATGTTTATATGATTTTACAGGAAGGATGGTTGCAAATAAACTGGGACATCAAGGTAAATTTTTTTTTTTTTGTAAATTCTCTTTCTTACTACCAGTAATTAGCATGTAAATTGGAAGATGTTTATGTTGACATAAATAGCATTGCCTTTTGATTTTTTACTACATATTACTTATTTTAATACTTTATTTGTTCTATTCATCAACTTAAAGCAGACAATAAAAATTTGTGTGATTTCCAGGGGTGTTGAAAAGTGGCAATATCAACTGCACAAAGGGAGAATGCATTTGGCTTTGTTTTTATAGGAAATGTTGTATTTGGTTAATATTTTTCATACTGTTTTCCGTGCTCACATTATTTGCATTTCATTTTCATTTATTAGGTCGGTGCAAAAGTAATTGCCATTTTGCATTGTTGAACTTCACCATTTGATATTGGAATATATTCTTAAATAAATGTGGTTATGTTATATATCATTTTAATGCACATTTCTCATTTTATTTTTTGCTAATTATTTTTTACTTGCTGTTCATATTATACTTATTTTAGATTATGGAAATGATGTTAGACAAAAAGCAAATTTGAGTAATTTTCTTATTTGGTTTCAAAACAGGTTGTAAAGCAGGGCAGACAACTTGCAACATCAATGACACATTTGACTCAGAGACTGCTCACAAATGTACAGTGCAGTGGTGGTTCAAGAAATTTTGTAAAGGACAGGAGAGCCTTGACAATGAGGAGCATAGAGGCTGGCCATCAGAAATTAACAACAGTTGAGAGCAATCATCAAAATTGATCCTCTTAAACTGTATGAGAAGTTGCCAAAGAACTCAGCATCAAGCATTCTATGGTCATTAGGCATTTGAAGCTTCTCTTACTCTATGCAACAACAACAAACCATTTCTTGATCAGATTGTGACCTGCAATGAAAAGTGGATTTTATATGACAACCAGTGACAATCAACTCAGTGGCTGGACTGAGAAGAAGCTCCAAAGCACTTCCCAAAGCCAAACTTACACCAAAATAATGGTCATAGTCAATTGGTGGTGGTTTGCTGCCCATCTGAACCACTACAGCTTTATTATTCTCAGCAAAAGTGTTACATCTAAGAATTATGTTCAGCGAATCAATGAGATGCACTGAAAACTGTCATGCCTGCACTTGATTGACATTAGTCAACAGAATGGGCCCAATTCCTCTCCACAACAACACTGGATTGCATATTGCACAACCAATGCTTCAAAGCTGAACAAACTGGGCCATGAAGTTTTTCTTCATCTGCCATATTCACCTGACCTCTCAACAACAGATTACCACTTGTTCAAGGATCTCGACAACTTTTTGCAGGGAAGATGCTTCCTCAATCAGCAGGAGGCAGAAAATGCTTTCCAAGAGTCGTCGAATCCCAAAGCACGAATTTTTATGCTCAGGAATAAATGAACTTATTTCTCATTGGCAAAAAAGTGTTGACTTTAATGGTTTCTATTTTGATTAATAAAGATGTGTTTGAGCCGAGTTACAATGATTTAAAATACATGATCCAAAACCTCAAGTACACTAGCACCAACCTAATATTTGTAATGATCCTGGTTAACTTCTCATGAGTATGATTGCAAGTTTTCTCTTATAACATCAAGCAAGTGATCAATCTAAGGCAGATTTCTCCCCCTCTTTCTTTACTGTGTAGGGTCCTGTTATCTCTTTCTGATTTGTTGAAAGCCAAACTTTCAACAATTAAAACTTTTTAAAGTTTCAACTTTTAAAAATTTAAGTTTTTGAACTTTTCTCTAGGTTTTGCCAGCTCTTTCAGAAAGGAAACTCCAATTTGGAAAGATATGGTAAGGAACTGAAAACACCTTGCACAAAAGAGACAAACATATTTACTTGCATTTCACACCAAGATATTGGCTATTAAGGAAAATGGTCCCTGCACAACACCATGTTGCCAGCCATGTATTAGCAATGGGTAGCCATCTCGAGTATTTTTGCAGTGAGAAGATCCAGATTTCTTTTAATATTCAGGACCAACTTAACAAAAATCAAAGCAAAATAAATGATGCTATTCAACTATATAATGCATCTCTGGGGAAGCTGGGATGACTATCTAGAAAACCACTCTTCATATATTCATAAGTAGCATTTCTCTGAGTAGCTTGAAATCTCTGCCTTCTGTCCTACTTCTAGCCCTTCAAATTTTGGCTATCATGCTTTTAATAACCAGCCTTCATTTTTTTCCCTGGAGTTGTTACTTTAGAAACAACTTTTCTTGAAATATAATAAACATTCAAAAAGTTGTGCAGTTTAATGACATTGCCCACTTTTGTATACACAGCATTCAGATAAAGAAATAAAACATGAAGCTATCCTTACATCTAGTGACTTTCCATTCCAAGGGAGCTATTGTCTTGATCTCTAACAGTATAGAATAGTTTTGCCTTTTCTTGAAATTTTTATAAATGGAAATATACATTAGGCAGTCCTTTTTGTCATTAAGTTTATGGTCTTTATTCATTTCATTGCATTAGTTATAATTTCTTCATTCTCGATGCTTTATAGAGATTCACTGTCTGAGTATACTATAGTATAATATACTATACTATTTTTTCACTCAATTGTTGAGTTTATTTTCTTTAATTTCTAGTTTTTTTGTCTTTAAAAATAGAGAACATTTTACAAATAGTGGACACAGATACCTGAAAATTTTTTGTACATGTCTTCTGGTAAGTGTGAGTGTGAGTCTATGGGATATATACCTAAGGATGAGATTGCTGGGTTATAGGCATTGTATATAGTTAGGTTCACTAGTCATTTCAAAGAGCTTTCCGAAGTGAATAAATTAGTATACATACCACCAGCATTGTATGAATAATAGTTTTATTGCATTCTCACCTAAATTTGGGTTTACATTTGCTTCTTTTTCTTTTTCCTTTCTCTTCTTTTTAAATTGTAGCCATTCTAATGGGAATAGAATTATATGACTTTGTGGTTTTTCCTAATGTCTAATGAGGTTTAAGTATATTTTGTATATATTTTGGCCATTTGAATGTACTCATAATGAGGTTCTTGAACAAACTTTTGCCCAGATTTTAATTTTATTTTGATTTTTTTCTTATTAACTTGCAAAACTTATTTATATATTGTGAATGCAACTCTTTTGTCAGATATCTCAAATATCTTCTACAACTCCTCAATTATAACATGTTCTGATTCATCAAATTTTGTTATTATTTATTATTATTTTTCCTTCCTGTTTAAGAAATGTTTGCCTTCTCCAAAGTCCTGAACATATTTTTCTGTTTTCTTCTGAATATTTTGTTGTTTTAACTTTTTCAATTAGATATGCAATAAATGGTGTGAATTTTGGATCAAGATCCAATTATTTTTTCAAAATTTGTATCCATTTGACACAACAACGTTTATTTTGAAAAATTCTTCCCTCACTGCAGTGACATCTTTGTTAAAATATCATACATATGAATGGATGCTCTCTTTTTTGAAAACGCAAAACTCAGGTAAATGAAGAAAGTAGAGTGGCTTGGTAAGTGTGTGTGCAGGAATTGTGTATGTGTGTGTGTGCACACACCTGTTTTAGTTATATTGAGATATAGTTAATATATGACAAAATCCACTGATAGTAGATATACAGTGATGAATTTTTCTAATTACATACAATTTCATGACTTCCATCAAATTCAAGGCATAGAAACGTTCTGCCACTCAGTTTTTGCATGACTTTTTTCTCAGTCAACTGTCTCCAGACTACCAGCCACAGGCAACCATTCATCTACTTTCTGTCACCATAATTTTCCATTTTCAAGAATTTCATGTAAACATGTTCACACTGTATAAAGTTAAATTGACATTTCTCTAGCATATGTCTGAGATTCATTCCAGCTGTTGTGTGTACTATTATTTGTAGGAGTTGCATTTTGGGGCAGTATTCCATAATATGAATATGCCACATTTTCTTTATGCACTTACTATTTGATGAATATTGGATTGCTTCCAATTTTTCATTATTATGACTAATGCTCCTGTTAATATCAGTAAATGAGTTTCTGTGTAGATGTATTTTCTTGCATTTTCTTGGGTAATATTTCCAATGAAACATATTGTAACAGAATGTTCTGAGATAATGGAAATGTTCCTATAGCTACTTTGTACCTATGTTAGTCACTAGCCACCCGTCACCTTTTGAACATGAAATGATGCTAATGTGACTTAAAAATTAGTTTAGATATTACTGAATTTTTATCAATGTCATGAGTGGGACTACAAGGTCAAATGATAAATATGTTTAATTTTATAGAGCTGACAGAGTAGATTCCAAAGTGGTTATCATTCTCACTAGCAAGGTGTGATAGTTCTAATGGTTCTTCCTTCTTCTCATCACTTGATAATATCAGTTCTTTCAGCTTTAGTTCTTCTAGTGAGTTCAGTTCAGTTCAGTTGCTCAGTCATGTCCAACTCCTTACAACACCATGGACAACAGCACTCCAGGCTTCCCTGTCCATCACCAACTCTTGTAGCAAGCTCAAACTCATGTCCCATTGAGTCGGTGATGCCATCCAACCAACTCATCCTCTGTCTACCCCTTCTCAACCTGCCTTCAATCTTTCCCAGCATCATGGTCTTTCCAGTTGAGTCAGTTTTTCGCATCTGGTGGACAAAGTGTTGGAGTTTCAGCTACAGAATCAGTCCTTTCAATGAATATTCAATACTTTAGGATTGACTGGTTTAATATCCTTGCAGTCAAAGAAACTCTCAAGAGTCTTCTTCAACACCACAATTCAAAAGCATCAATTCTTCGGTGCTCAGCTTTCTTTATTGTCCAACTCTCACATCCATACATGACTACTGGAAAAATCATAGCTCTGACTGGATGGACCTTTGTTGGCAAAGTAATGTCTGCTTTTTAATGTGCTGTCTAGGTTGGTTATCGAAGAAGGCAATGGCACCCCACTCCAGTACTCTTGCCTGGAAAATCCATGGATGGAGGATCCTGGTAGGCTGCAGTCCATGGGGTTGCTAAGAGTCACACACGACTGAGCGACTTCACTTTAACTTTTCACTGTTATGCATTGGAGAAGGAAATGGCAACCCACTCCAATGTTCTTACCTGGAGAATCCCAGGGACGGGGGAGCCTGGTGGGCTGCCATCTATGGGGTCACACAAAGTCAGACACGACTGGAAAGACTTAGCAGCAGCAGCAGCAGGTTGATTATAGCTTTTCTTCCAAGGAGCAAGCGTCTTTTAATTTCATAGCTGCAGTCAGCATCTGCAGTGATTTTGGAGGCCCCATAAATAAAGTCTGTCACTGTTTTCATTGTTTCCCCATCTATTTGCCATGAAGTGATGGGACTGGATGTCATGATCTTAGTTTTCTGAATGTTGAGTTTTAAGCCAACTTTTTCACTCTCCTCCTTCACTTTCACGAAGAGGCTTTTTAGTTCTTCTTCACTTTCTGCCATAAGGGTGGTGTCATCTGCATATCTGAGGTTATTGATATTTCTCCCAGCAATTTAATTTCAGCTTATGCCTACTTCAACACAGAATTTCTGATGATGTACTCTGCATATAAGCTGAATAAGCAAGGTGACAATATACAGCTTTGACATACTCCTTTCTCAATTTGGAACCAGTCTGTTGTTCTACATCCAGTTCTAACTGTTGCTTCTTGACCTACATACAGATTTCTCAAGAGGCAGGTAAGGTGGTCTGATATTCCCATCTCTTTAAGAATTTTAGAATTTAAGAATCTAGTGAGTAGTTCTAGAATGTATTTTTTCTAATAAGTAGTGCTTTTGTGCATCTTTTCATATGTTCAATAGCCACAGTATACATTCTTTTGAACTGTCTACACACACATGTTGCCTATTTTTAGGGGACCATTTGTCTTATTGAGTTGTAAGAGTTCTTTGTTCTGGATGCAAACCAGATTCACGTTTTGTAAACATTTTCTCCCAAATCTGGCTTGTCTTTTAGCTTACCTAAACATGAAAAGAAAGAGTGAAGTGAAGTGAAGCGTTGGTTGTGCATTTGTGTCCAACTCTTTGTAACCCCATGGACCAGGACACACCAGGCTTTTCTGTCCATGGAATTCTCCTGGGAAGAATATTGGATAAAGTTGCCATTTCCTTTTCCAGGAGCTCTTCCTGACCCAGGGATCAAAAAGACCCAGGTCTTTTGCATTGCAGGAAAACTTTTTACCATCTGAGCCACCAGGGAAGCTCATTTTTTAAAGAGGGTGATATTTAATTTTATGTGTCACCGTGGCTAAGCTAGGGTACACTGATATTTGGTCAAACATTGTTTTGGATATTTCTGTTGTGTTTTTGTTTGCTTGCTTGCTTTGGGAGAGAATTCAACTGACATTTAAACTGATGGGCCAAAAACTTGACTATATCTTCCATCTGTATTCTGTAACTTCTATTTCTCTGGAAAACCTTGACCAATATATAGAGTAAATATTTTTTAATTTTCACAAAGGTTAATTTGTTAATTGATGTATTCTTTTATAGATTGTGGGATTCTGTGTGTATTTTGCTTAAGAAGTGTGTCCTTACACAACGTCACAAACGTTTTCTCCTTGTTGTCTTATAGTCTGGTTTTAGCTTTCATATTTTGCTTTATGATTCATCTTTGTGTAGGTGGGAGATTACAAGATCCTTACAAATGCCTGCCTGTGCACAACATCACTCACTCAAGCCCCAGCCCTAGACCATAAATATTAATACAATATAAACCTAGACCATTCTTTCTGGACCTGCTTTAGTGTCTTTTCTGCTTCTGCAAGACCTCAATTATGTAAGTAATAAACCTCTTCTAGCTTTTGGGTGTGTGCACATATGGCCTCCATCAGTCTTGACCTTGACCCGAGTTTGAGATTGGGTTCATCTGCTTCTGAAAGTAACTGTATATTTTTGTTTGTGTTTAACCACTCAGTCATGTCTGACTCTTTGCAACACCATGAACTGTAGCCTGCCAGGCTCCTCTGTCTGTGGGATTCTCCAGGTAAGAACACTAGAGTGGGTAACTATTCCCTCCTTGAGGGGATCTTCTTGATCCAGGGATCAAACCTGGATCTCCTGCACTGCAAAAGGATTCTTTACCATCTGAACCACTAGGAAAGCCCCAAATGTCACCATAACAACCATTAATTTAGTCACTGTAGTCTTCCTACTGATCTCTTTGTGGGTGTATGTTTTCCATATATTTATTTTCATCCTACTTTTTAATCTGGGAAGTGTTACTCTTGTAGACACTTTACATTTGGGTCTAGTTTTTAAATCCATTCTGACAACCTCTCTCTTTTAGTTGTTGCCCAGTACATAATATAATTTTTCATATGTTTGATTTTGGACCTATCATTTCTTATTTCTTGTCTACATATACATTTTAAAATTTTTAATTCTTTATATCTCATTTACTGACTTATTTACTCTCTAAATTTTCATCTTAAAATTATTACATGTATCATATCCACATAGACTCAGTCAGTCAGTTATTTCAGTCACTCAGTGGTACCAAACTGTTTGTAACCCCATGGACTGCAACACTCCAGGCCTTCCTGTCTTTTGTCAACTCATGGAGTTTAGTCAAACTCATGTCCCTTGAGTCAGTGATGCCATCCAGCCATCTCATCCTCTGTCATCCCCTTCTCTTCCTGCTTTCAATCTTTCCCAGCATCAGAATCTTTACCAGTGAGTCAGTTTTTCTCATCAGAAAGCCAAAGTGTTGGAGCTTCAGCTTCAAAATAAGTCATTTCAATGAATATTCAGGGATTATTTCCTTTAGAATGGACTGGTTGGATCTCCTTGTAGTGCAAGGGACTGTCAAGAATCTTCTCCAACACCACAGTTCAAAAGCATCAATTATTTGGTGCTCAGCTTTCTTTATAGTCCAGTTCTCACATCCATAAGTGACTACTGGAAAGCCATAGCTTTGACTAGATGGAACTTTGTTGGCAAAACAATGTCTCTGGTTTTTACTATGCTGGCTAGGTTGGTCATAGCTTTTCTTCCAAGGAACAAGTGTCTGTTAATTTCATGGCTGCATTCACCATCTGCAGTGATTCTGGAGCCCAAAAAAATATAGTCTGTCACTGTTTTCACTGTTTCCCTATCTATTTACCATGAAGTGATGGGACCAGAGCCATGATCCTAGTTTTCTGAATGTTGAATTTTAAGCCAACTTTTTCACTCTCCTCCTTTACTTTCATCAAGGGGCTCTTTAGTTCTTCTTGGCTTTCTGCCATAACAGTGGTGTCATCTGCATATCTGAGGTTATTGATATTTCTCCCAGCAATCTTGATTCCATCTTGTGTCTCCTCCAGCCCAGCTCTGCATATAAGTTAAATAAGCAGGGTGACAATATATAGCTTTGATGTACTCCTTTTCCTATATGGAACCAGTCTGTTGTTCCATGCCCAGTTCTAACTGCTTCCTCCTGACTTGCATACAGATTTCCCAGGAGGCAGGTAAAATAGTCTGGTTATTTCCATCTGTTTCAGAATTTTTCATAGTTTATTGTGATCCACACAGTCAAAGGCTTTAGCATAGTCAATAAGACAGAAGTAGATGTTTTTCTGAAACTCTCTTGCTTTTTCGATGATCCAACAAATGTTGGCAGTTTGACCTCTGGTTCCCCAAGGACTATGAACCCTATAAGAAAATGTTATAATATTTGCTTAAAATATAATAGTTATATCATTTATATAGAAATGAATAAGAATAAAAAGCCAAAAAAAAGAATTTTTTTTTTTTGCCTTGGACCCTTACCAATTTTAGTATTGTACATTCTATTCTGTGGAAGTGAGTTTCTGTCTGACACTATTTCCATTCATCCTGAAGAACCTCCTTTATCGTATCATATAAAGCAGATCTGCTGGCAAAGAATTATGTCAGTTTTCTTTTATATGAAAATGGCTTCATTTTGCCTAGTTTTGGAAGAATATTTTCACTAAGCTATAGAATCTTGGATGGATTCTCTTTCTTTTAATCTGTTCTATCCTCCATGACTTATGAGAAATAAGCTATTAATTTGTTCACTGTTCTCTTATTTGTAATATTTCATTTTTTTCCCCTTGAGAGTCTCAAGATTTTCCCTTTATTTTGGTTTTCAAGGGGTGAATATTAAGAACATCTGAGAAGCGAAGCAGGTGTAGCCACTGCAGAGAGGACTGTGGGAACTGCTGCCTCTGTGAAGCTACTACCTCTGTGGGAACACATCTAGGGATACAGGGAAGGACCTGGGGCTGCTTTTGTTCAGTGGGATAGAAGCTGCAAAGGTGAACTGTCATGGAGCACAGAAGAGAGGCCTGATAAACACAGAAGAGCACACCTGAGGCCCAATGGACACTTTTATTTTTGTTTGTAATCATATTTGACCCACTATGACTTTTTTGAGAGCAATGAAGTCGATCCTTCAAACCGCACTCAAGATTAATGAGAAACAATGAAGGTTTTTAAGAACATTTAAAGACTTTTTTTTTTCATAGCTATTGCTCTGGCTTAATTGTGAAGAAGGGAGCAAGAGTGCTCCATTACAGCTCTGTAGGCAAAAGCAAATAATCGCTAGGACATGAAATGCAATAGCATAGGTAGTAAGGAGAAAATGTAGCTGAAGTATATGTTGGAGGTAGATCCAAAAGAATTTGGTGGTAGATTATATGTGAAAGAAAAATAGGATTGTGTCAAAGGTGATTCAAGAATAAATAAATAGATGGTGAGGGTGGAAGCACTGGAAAAAAGCTGGTTGGGAGACAGGGTAGAGGGGAAACTTGACTTGGGGGCATAAAAAAGTAAGATTCTTGTGTCCTATTCACATGGAAATGTTCGCTAAGCAGTGAGATGTTTGATCCAGGATCTCAGGGCACTGAACTGAGGTGAACATCTGCACTTGAGAGTCAACATCAAAGTGATGGAAACTGAAATGCTATAGATATGATGATATCCCAGAAAAATCAGAACAAAAACTGGGAAAGAAATTATGAGATAGATAGAAGAGCTCACTAATGGCCTAAGATGGAGGGTTATATTTCATATAACAATATATGTTTATTGTTGGTCATGATAATGATTTGGAAATCAAATTTTGTTTATTGATGTGATTTAAAACATAATGCAATATTGAGGATCATCTTTCCTTGGGTTTATGCTATCTGTTCCACTTTTTATTTTGCTCTAATAAAAAGTATGTAAAACATTTTATTAATAAGCTTTACACTGTACGTTTCACTACTCCAAATGACCATCAACCTAACATCCAGACAGATAACCTATCAAGATTTCTCTCTGGGCATTTTTAATTGAATATTTTCTATTACAATACAAATTGAACTTGACAGCTTTTCCCCAACTGCAATATTACTTTAAATTGCTATCATTTTATCAGTGGAAAATCGAGACAGCATAAAAAATAATACAAATGACTAACTGCTTAGACAGCTAAGGTTTTTGACTTCCACTCTCTGGTAAATTGGGTGGTAAACAGTATTGACCGCCATGTCTAATTGAATATCTACTAAATATAAATAATCTTACTTGAACATTTAAAGACTAAGTTGTTTAAATTTATACCTCATTAAAACAAAGGTGAAGTCAGACTTAATAAATCTAACTGCCAGTGACCATCACTTCTCCAGTTGTTTAAGGAGGTGCTCATCTATATCTTGTAAATTGTAATTACAGTTCAAACTTTAAAGATAAGCAATTATCAGGATTCAGTAAATTAAATATCAGTTGTCTCCCTACAGAAATACCCTTCAGAGACTTTCATTATACTGAGACACTTTATCTTTTCCCTTTTTAAAAGTTATTTTTATTATGGAAAAACCTCAATTGCAACCATTCAATGGTTCTGTTTTCTTAATATTCAGAGAAACAGTTTGATTCAGATACTATGTAGAATAACTACCTTTAAGTAACACATTGTCACTGGCAAACTCATTAAAGATTTAACTGTGAACTCAGCATTTATTACAATACTGTATGCTACTATCATTAAAATTTGCATAAAATATACAAATCTATGTCATCTGTAGTCTCCTGTGGGTAAGACAGCAGTCTTTATGTTCTCATGAATGTTGAACCCTGAACATGCTCTTTATTTTGTTGTTTAAGCCTTCTTAACCGTCTAGTCAAGGCTATGATTTTTCCTGTGGTCATGTATGGATGTGAGAGTTGGACTGTGAAGAAGGCTGAGTGCCAAGAATTGATGCCTTTGAACCGTGGTGTTGGAGAAGACTCTTGAGAGTCCCTTGGACTGCAAGGAGATCCAACCAGTCCATTCTGAAGGAGATCAGCCCTGGGATTTCTTTGGAAGGAATGATGCTGAAGCTGAAACTCCAGTACTTTGGCCATCTCATGCAAAGAGTTGACTTACTGGAAAAGACTCTGATGCTGGGAGGGATTGGGGGCAGGAGGAGAAGGGGACGACCGAGGATGAGATGGCTGGATGGCATCACGGACTCGATGGACGTGAGTCTGAGTGAACTCCGGGAGTTGGTGACGGACAGGGATGCCTGGCGTGCTGTGATTCATGGGGTCGCAAAGAGTTAGACACAACTGAGCAACTGAACTGAACTGAAGTAACATAAGCATAGAAAACAAACTGCTTTTGTTTGGCATGTTTTTCTTGATTTACATATCATTCTACTTTTTAAAAATATGTATGCTATGTAGTTCCCTGCTGGTCTAGTGGTTGGAATTCAGTGCTTTCCCTGGTGGAACCTAGTTTCAGTCCCTGTTTCTGGCCAGGGAACTTGCCAGAAATCCCACAAGCCAGGAGGCACAGCCAAAATAAGTAAAATAAAATTTAAAAATTAAAGACTTTTAATAATATGTATTTAGATACACATTAGAGCACCTCTCCCCAATTCATTAGGGACCCCTCCAAAACATTCTGAATTCTCATTTAACTGGTCTTCACCCTTCTTCAGTTTTTGGATTTGTAATCTTTATAATCATTTACATATGTGGGACCTTCTCAGTGGCTGTTTTAAATACAATCTTATCTTTCAAATTAGTTATTATTAAGACATCTACACACACATCCCATTAGTAAGACCTCTTTCTGAATGAATTAATTAATGTGGGATATCCTATGCTAATGTCATGTGCAGCAAATTAGACAGGAAGAGGTTTGGCCAATTTCACATTCTTTAAGAGAAGTGTTTATTTGGTCTGCACTCTGCCAGCATAACAACTTTTATCAAAATTTTCATTTGGGTTAACCTCAACATAATCATTTCAATCATTGTCATAAATAATTGTTCTAAATAAAAGGATTCAAAATTGAAAATGCCATACCTGTAGATGCTGACATTGGAATGATAAATAGATAAGGTTGATTTTATTGCCAAATATAATTTTGTACAAGTTTATAAATAATATGGGCCTGTCTTAACATAAAGTTTTCTAACAGTAATTGTTGCCTGTGGCTAAAGGGGTCCAATGGCAATCCACTCCAGTACTCTCACCTGGAAACTACCATGGATGGAGGAGCCTGGTAAGCTGCAGTCCATGGGGTTGCACAGAGTCTGACACGACTAAGCGACTTCACTTTCACTTTTCACTTTTATGCATTGGAAAAGGAAATGGCAACCCACTCCAGTGTTCTTGCCTGGAGAATCCCAAGAACGAGGGAGCCAGGCGGGCTGCCATCTATGGAGTCACACAGAGTCGGACACAACTGAAGCGACTTAGCAGCAGTAGAAGCAATGACTGTACTTTATTTTGACATGAGTGCTGCTTATCCTCTTTGGGGTGCATTGTGTTGTTTGCTACCCTCATCAGACTTGTCAATGTTGTTTCTTCTTGGTAGAAACACCTTTATTTACTGGTTGTTTCTACTTGCGAGAAACACCTTTCTTAACTACCTACCCATCTGCAACGGGGAATTATTCAAAGTTAAGGTGTTTCAATGTTGCTTTTACTTGAATGATGTAATCTCAAAGTTGT
Organism: Litocranius walleri; assembly: GCA_006410535.1. NCBI lineage: Eukaryota > Metazoa > Chordata > Mammalia > Artiodactyla > Bovidae > Litocranius > Litocranius walleri. Next base: position 236,556 of record SJYG01001007.1, on the reverse strand, counting down.
GGCATTCATAAAATCCCCAAAACTATTTTCTCAGTTCCTGGAAGTGTTTTTCTTTGTGGACTTCATCTTCTTGCCTTCAACTTTATCCACTTCACCCCTTCCTGCTGATGCTGACAGGTCTTGGCAGAGGATGGAATTTATATTTTCTCTGCTGGTAGGAAACATAAATTCAAGACTGAATTAAAAATGAAAAACCTCCTCATTGAGGAATATAGAGTCTATAGTATGTTCAAATATTCATTTGGTTATAAATATTTAGGTTTATTCATGTCTGAAAAGTTATAGAAATCAGTTACTGTATTCAAAATACAATATTGTATTAAAACAAAGCTAGTATTCCAGCTGAGCTATTTTTAAATCTAAAGGATGATGCTGTGAAAGTGCTGCACTCAATATGCCAGCAAATTTGGAAAATTCAGCAGTGGCCAGAGGACTGGAAAAGATCAGTTTTCATTCCAATCTCAAAGAAGGGCAATGTAAAAGAATGTTCAAACTACCACACAATTGCACTCATTTCACATGCTAACAAAGTGAATAGCAAAATTCTCTAAAGTAGGCTTCAAAAGAATGATACGAAAAAATTCCAGATATTCCAGTTGGATTTAGATAAGGCAGAGGAGCCAGAGATCAAATTGCGAACATTTGTTAGATCACAGAATAAGCTAGACAATTCCAGAAAAACATCTACTCTGCGTTATTGACTACGCTAAAGTCTTTGACTGAGGGGACCCCAATAAACTGTGAAATATTCTTCAAGAGATGGAAATACCAGACCACCTTACCTGCCTCCTAAAAAACCTGTAAGCAGGTTAAGAAGCCACAATTAGAACCAGACCTGGAACAATGGACTGTTCAAAATTGGCTGAAGAGTTCATCAAGGCTGTATATTGTCAATCTGCTTATTTAACTTATATGCTGTGTACATCATGCAAAATGTTGAGCTGAATAAAGCACAAACTGTAATCAAGATTTCCAGGAGAAATATCAATAACCTAAGTTATGCAGATGACACCACCCTGATGACAGAAAGTGAAGAGGAACTAAAGAACCTCTTGATGGAGATGAAAGAGAAGAGTAAAAACCTGGCTAAAACTCAACATTCAAAAAACTAAGATCATGGCATCCAGTCCGATCAGTTCAGTTCAGTTCAGTTCAGTCACTCAGTTGTGTCCAACTCTTTGCAAACCCATGGATAACAGCACGCCAAGGCTCACTGTCCATCATCAGCTCCTGGACTTCACTCAAACTCATGTCCATCGAGTCAGTGATGCCATCGAGCCAACTCATCCTCTGTTGTCCCCTTATCCTCCTGCTCCCAACCCTCCCAGCATCAGGGTTTTTCCCAATGAGTCAGCTCTTTGCATGAGGTGGCCCAATACTGGAGTTTCAGCTTCAGCATCAGTCCCTCCAATGAACACCCAGGACTGATCTCCTTTAGGATGGAATGATTAGATCTCCTTGCAGTACAAGGGACTCTCAAGAGTCTTGTCCAACACCACAGTTCAAAACCATCAATTCTTTGGCACTCAGCTTTCTTCACAGTCCAGTTCTTACAACCATACTTTACCACTGGAAAAACCATAGCCTTGACTAGACGGACCTTTGTAGGCAAAGTAATATCTCTGCTTTTCAATATGTTATCTAGGTTGGTCATAACTTTCCTTCCAAGGAGTAAGCGTCTTTTAATTTCCTGGCTGCACTCACCATCTGCAATGATTTTTCAGTTCAGTTCAGTTCAGTCCCTCAATCATGTCCGACTCTTCGCGGCCCCATGACGCGCACCACGCCAGGCCTCCCTGTCCATCACCAATTCCCGGAGTTCACTCAGACTCACGTCCATCCAGTCAGTGATGCCATCAAGCCATCTCATCCTCGGTCATCCCCTTCTGCTCCTGCCTCCAATCTCTCCCAGCATCAGAGTCTTTTCCAGTGAGTCAACTCTTCTCATGAGATGGCCAAAGTACTGGAGTTTCAGCTTTAGCATCATTCCTTCCAAAGAAACCCCAGGGCTGGTCTCCTTCAGAATGGACTGGTTGGATCTCCTTGCAGTCCAACGGACTCTCGAGTCTTCTCCAACATCACAGCTCAAAAGCATCAATTCTTCAGCACTCAGCNTTTCAGCTTTAGCATCATTCCTTCCAAAGAAACCCCAGGGCTGGTCTCCTTCAGAATGGACTGGTTGGATCTCCTTGCAGTCCAACGGACTCTCGAGTCTTCTCCAACATCACAGCTCAAAAGCATCAATTCTTCAGCACTCAGCCTTCTTCACAGTCCAACTCTCACATCCATACATGACCACAGGAAAAACCATAGCCTTGACTAGACGGACCTTAGTCAGCAAAGTAATGTCTCTGCTTTTGAATATGCTATCTAGGGTGGTATAACTTTTCTTCCAAGGAGTAAGCATCTTTTAATTTCATGGCTGCAGTCACCATCTGCAGTAATTTTGGAGCCCCCAAAAATAAAGTCTGACACTGTTTCCACTGTTTCCCCATCTATTTCCCATGGAGTGATGGGACCGGATGCCATGATCTTCATTTTCTGAATGTTGAGCTTTAAGCCAAATTTTTCACTCTCTTCTTTTACTTTCATCAAGAGGCTTTTTATTGCCTCTTCACTTTCTGCCATAAGGGTGGTGTCATCTGCATATCTGAAGTTATTGAGATTTCTCCAGTCAATCTTGATTCCAGCTTGTGTTTCTTCCACTCCAGCGTTTCTCGTGATGTACTCTGCATATAACTTAAATAAACAGGGTGACAATATACAGCCTTGATGGACTCCTTTTCCTATTTGGAACCAATCTGTTGTTCCATGTCCAGTTCTAACTGTGATTTTAGACCCCCCCCCAAAATAAAGTGTGACACTGTTTCCACTGTTTACCCATCTATCTGCCATGAAGTAATGGGATCAGATGCCATGATCTTTGTTTTCTGAATGTTGAGCTAAAGCCAACTTTTTTACTCTCCTCTTCACTTTCATCACCAGTCACATGCACAGCTTGGTATTGTTTTTGCTTTGGCTCCATCCCTTCATTCTTTCTGGAGTTATTTCTCCACTGACCTCCAGTAGTATATTGGGCACCTAATGACCTGGGGAGTTTCTCTTTTGGTATCCTATCATTTTGCCTTTTCATGCTGTTCATGGGGTTCTCAAGGCAAGAACACTGAAGTGGCTTGCCATCCCTTTCTCCAGTGGACCACGTTCTGTCAGCCCTCTCTACCATGACCCGCCCATCTTGGGTTGCCCTGCAGGCATGGCTTGGTTTCATTGAGTTAGACAAGGCGTGGTCCTAGTGTGATTAGATTGATTAGTTTTCTGTGAGTATGGTTTCAGTGTGTCTGCCCTTTGATGCCTTCTTGAAACAACTACCATCTTACTTGGGTTTCTCTTACCTTGGGCATGGGGTATCTCTTCACAGCTGCTCCTTACCTTGCACAAATCAAGGCAAATTGGAAGTGGTCAAACAAGAGATGGCAAGGGTGAACATTGACATTCTAGGAATCAGCAAACTGAAATGGACTGCAATGGGTGAATTTTACAAAGATGACCATTATATCTACTACTGTGGGCAGGAATACCTCAGAAGAAATGGAGTAGCCATCATGGTCAACAAAAGAGTCCAAAATGCAGTACTTGGATGTAATCTCAAAAATGACAGAATGATCTCTGTTCGTCTCCAAGGCAAACCATTCAATATCACAGTTATCCAAGTCTATGCCCCAACCAGTAATGCTGAAGAAGCTGAAGTTGAACGGTTTTATGAAGACCTACAAGACCTTTTAGAACTAACACCCAAAAAAGATGTCCTTTTCATTATAGGGGACTGGAATGCTAAAGTAGGAAGTCAAGAAACACCTGGAGTAACAGGCAAATTTGGCCTTGGAATGCAGAATAAAGCAAGGCAAAGATTAATAGAGTTTTGCCAAGAAAATGCACTGATCATAGCAAACACCCTCTTCCAACAACACAAGAGAAGACTCTACACATGGACATCACCAGATGGTCAACACTGAAATCAGATTGATTATATTCTATGCAGCCAAAGATGGACAAGCTCTATACAAGCAACAAAAACAAGACCAGGAGCTGGCTGTGGCTCAGATCATGAACTCCTTATTACCAAATTGAGACTTAAATTGAAGAAAGTAGGGAAAACAGCTAGACCATTCAGGTATGACCTAAATCAAATCCCTTATGATTATACATTGGAAGTGAGAAATAGATTTAAGGGCCTAGATCTGATAGATAGAGTGCCTGATGAACTATGGAACGAGGTTCGTGACATTGTACGGGAGACAGGGATCAAGAACATCCCCATGGAAAAGAAATGCAAAAAAGCAAAATGGCTGTCTTGGGAGGCCTTACAAGTAGCTGTGAAAAGAAGAGAGGTGAAAAGCAAATGAGAAAAGGAAAGATATAAGCATCTGAATGCAGAATTCCAAAGAATAGCAAGGGGAGATAAGAAAGCCTTCTTCAGCGATCAAGGCAAAGAAATAGAGGAAAACAACAGAATGGGAAAGACTAGAGATCTCTTCAACAAAATCAGAGACACCAAGGGAACATTTCAAGTAAAGATGAGCTCAATAAAGAATAGAAATGGTATGGACCTAACAGAAGCAGAAGATATTAAGAAGAGGTGGCAAGAATACACAGAAGAAGTGTACAAAAAAAAACTGTACAAAAAAAAACATCAGATCATGATGATGTGATCACTAATCTAGAGCCAGACATCTTGGAATGTGAAGTCAAGTGGGTCTTAGAAAGCATCACTATGAACAAAGCTAGTGGAGGTGATGGAATTCCAGTGGAGCTGTTTCAAATCTTGAAAGATGATGCTGTCAAAGTGCTGCATTCAATATGCAAGCAAATTTGGAAAACTCAGCAGTGGCCGCAGGACTAGAAAAGGTCAGTTTTCATTCCAATTCCAAAGAAAGGCAATGCCAAAGAATGCTCAAACTACCGCACAATTGCACTCATCTCAAATGCTAGTAAGGTAATGCTCAAAATTCTCCAAGCCAGGCTTCAGCAATATGTGAACCGTGAACTCCCTGAAGTTCAGGCTGGTTTTAGAAAAGGCAGAGGAACCAGAGATCAAATTGTCAACATCCACTGGATCATGGAAAAAGCAAGAGAGTTCCAGAAAAACATCTACTTCTGCTTTATTGACTATGCCAAAGCCTTTGACTGTGTGGATCGGAATAAACTGTGGAAAATTCTTCAAGAGATGGGAAAACCAGACCACCTAACCTGCCTCTTGAGAAATCTGTATGCATGTCAAGAAGCAGCAGTTAAAACGGCACATGGAAAAACAGACTGTTCCAAATAGGAAAAGGAGTCTGTCAAGGCTGTACATTGTCACCCTGCTTATTTAAGTTATATGCAGAGTACATCATGAGAAACGCTGGAGTGGAAGAAACACAAGCTGGAATCAAGATTTCTGGGAGAAATCTCAATAACCTCAGATATGCAGATGACACCACTCTTATGGCAGAAAGTGAAGAGGCAATAAAAAGCCTCTTGATGAAAGTAAAAGAAGAGAGTGAAAAATTTGGCTTAAAGCTCAACATTCAGAAAATGAAGATTATGGCATCCGGTCCCATCACTCCATGGGAAATAGATGGGGAAACAGTGAAAATAGTGTCAGACTTTATTTTTGAGGGCTCCAAAATTACTGCAGATGGTGACTGCAGCCATGAAATTAAAAGACGCTTACTCCTTGGAAGAAAAGTTATGACCAACCTAGATAGTATATTCAAAAGCAGAGACATTACTTTGCCGACTAAGGTCCATCTAGTTAAGGCTGTGGTTTTTCCTGTGGTCATGTACGGATGTGAGAGTTGGACCGTGAAGAAGGCTGAGTGCTGAAGAATTGACGCTTTTGAACTGTGGTGTTGGAGGAGACTCTTGAGAGTCCCTTGGACTGCAAGGATATCCAACCAGTCCATTCTGTGAGATCAACCCTGGGATTTCTTTGGAAGGAATGATGCTGAAGCTGAAGCTCCAGTACTTTGGCCACCTCATGTGAATAGCTGACTCATTGGAAAAGACTCTGATGCTGGGAGGGGTTGGGGGCAGGAGGAGAAGAGGATGACAGAGGATGAGATGGCTGGATGGCATCATGGACTCGATGGACGTGAGTCTGAGTGAACTCCAAGAGATGGTGATGAACAGGGAGGCCTGACGTGCTATAATTCATGGGATCGCAAAAAGTCCGACACGACTGAGCGACTGAACTGAACTGAACTAACTTTCATCAAGAAGCTTTTCAGTTCCTCTTCACTTTCTGCCATAAGGGTGGTGTCATCTGCATATCTGACGTGATTGATATTTCTCCTGGCAATCTTGATTCCAGCTTGTGCTTCTTCCAGCCCAGCATTTCTCATGATGTACTCTGCATATATGTTAAATAGTAGGATGACAATATACAGCCTTGATGTATTCCTTTTCCTATTTGCAACCAATCTGTTGTTCCATGGCCAGGTCTAACTGTTGCCTCCTGATCTGCATATAAGTTTCTCAAGAGGCAGGTCAGGTGGCCTGGCATTCCCATCTCTTGAAGAATTTTCCACAGTTTATTCTGATCCACACAGTCAAAGGCTTTGGCATAGTCAATAAAGCAGAAATAGATACGTTTCTGGAACTCTCTTGCTTTTTTGATGATCCAGCCGATGTTGGCAATTTGATCTCTGGTTCCTCTGCCTTTTCTAAAACCAGCTTGAACATCTGGAAGTTCACGGTTTATGTACTCCTGAAGCCTGGTGGGGGGATTTTCAGCATTATTAGCATGTGAGATGAGTGCAATTGTGTGGTAGTTTGAGTATTCTTTGGCATTGCCTTTCTTTGGGATTGGAATGAAAACTTTTTCCAGTCCTGTGGCCACTGCTGAGTTTTCCAGATTTGCCAGCATATTGCGTGCAGCACTTTCACAGCGTCATCTTCAGGATTTGAAACAGCTCCACTGGAATTCCATTACCTCCACTAGCTTGTTCATAGTGATGCTTTCTAAGGCCCACTTGATTTCACATTCCAGGATGTCCCACTCTAGGTGAGTGATCACACAATCATGATTATCTGGGTCATGAAGCTCTTTTTTGTACAGTTCTGTGTATTCTTGCCACCTCTTCTTAATATCTTCTGCTTCTGCTAGGTCCATACCATTTCTGTCCTTTATCAAGCCCATCTTTGCATTCAATGTTCCCTTGATATCTCTCATTTTCTTGAAGAGATCTCTAGTCTTTCCCATTCTGTTCATTTCCTCTATTTTTGCACTGATTGCTGAGGAAGGCTTTTTTATCTCCCCTTGCCATTCTTTGGAACTCTGCATTCAGATGCTTATATCTTTCCTTTTCTCCTTTGCTTTTCATTTCTCTTATTTTCACAACTATTTGTAAGGCCTCTTTAGACAGCCGTTTTGCTTTTTTGCATTTATTTTCCGTGTGGATTGTCTTTATCCTTGTCTCCTGTACTATGTCATGAACCTCCATCCATAGTTCATCAGGCACTCTCTCTATCAGATCTAGTCCCTTAAATCTTTTTCTCGCTTCCACTGTATAATCATAAGGGATTTGATTTAGATCATACTTGAATGGTCTAGTGGTTTTCCCCACTTTCTTCAAATTAAGTCTGAATTTGGTAATAAGGTGTTCATGATCTGAGCCACAATCAGCTCCCAACCTTCTCCATCTTTGGCTTCAAAGAATACAATCCATCTGATTTTGGTGTTGACCATCTGGTGATGTCCATGTGGAATCTTCTCTTGTGTTGTTGGAAGAGGGTGTTTGCTATGACCAGTGCGTTCCCTTGGTGAAACTTTATTAGCCTTTGCCCTGCTTCATTCCATACTCCAAGGCCAAATTTGCCTGTTACTCCAGGTGTTTCTTGACTTCCTACTTTTGCATTACAGTCCCCTATAATGAAAAGGACATCTTTCTTGGGTGTTAGTTAGTCTTCGTAGAACCATTCAACTTCAGCTTCTTCACCATTACTGATTGGAGCATAGGCTTGGATTACTGTGATATTGAATGGTTTGCCTTGGAAATGAACAGAGAACATTCTGTCATTTTTGAGATTACATTTAAGTACTGCATTTTGTACTCTTTTGTTGACCATGATGGCTACTTCATTTTTTCTAAGGGATTCTTGCCCACAGTAGTAGATATAATGGTCATCTGAGTTAAATTCATCCATTCCAGTCCATTTTAGTTTGCTGATTCCTTGAATGTCGACTTTTACTCTTGCCATCTTTTGTTTGACCACTTCCAATTTGCCTTGATTCATGGACCTGACATTCCATGTTCCTATACAATAACGCTCTATAACATTTGACCTTGCTTCTATCACCAGTCACATACACAACTAGGTATTGTTTTTGCTTTGGCTCCATCCCTTCATTCTTTCTGTAGTTATTTCTCCACTGATCTCCAGTAGCATATTGGGCACCTACTGACCTAAGCTTCCCTGGTGGCTCAGACGGTAAAGTGTCTGCCTGCAATGCAGGAGACCCGGGTTCAATTCCTGGGTCAGGAAGATCCCCTGGAGAAGGAAATGGCAATCCACTCTAGCACCTTTGCCTGGAAAATCCCATGGATGGAGGAGCCTGATAGTCTACAGTCCATGGGGGCGCAAAGAGTCAGACACCACTGAGCGACTTCACTTTCACTGACCTGGGGAGTTCCTCTTTCAGTATACTATCATTTCACCTTTTCATACTGTTCATGGAGTTCTCAAGGCAAGAAAACTGAAGTGGTTTTCCATTCCCTTCTCCAGTGGACCACCTTCTGTCAGACCTCTCCACCATGACCTTCCCATCTTGGGTGGTCCCACACGGCATGGCTTAGTTTCATTGAGTTAGACAAGGCTGTGTTCCATGCAGTCAGGTTGGCTAGTTTTCTGTGATTATGGTTTCAGTGTGTCTGCCCTCTGATGCCCTCTCACAACACCTACCATCTTACCTGGGTACTTTATGGCAAATTATTGGGGAAACAATGGAAATAGTGATAGATTTTTCTTTTCTTGGGCTCCAAAATCACTATAGATATTGACGGCAGTCATAAAATGAAGACACTTGCTCCTTGGAAGAAAAGCTATGACCAACTTAGACAATGTATTAAAAACCAGAGACATTATTTTGCTGATAAAGGTCTGTATAGTCAAAGCTATGGCTTTCCAGTAGTTATGTACAGATGTGAGAGTTGAACCATAAAGATGGCTGAGTGCTGAAGAACTAATGCTTTTGAACTATGGTGTTGGAGAAGACTTGCAAGTCCCTTGGACTGCAAGGAGATCAAACCAGTCAACTCTAAAGTAAATCAGTCCTGAATATTCGTTGAAAGGACTGATGATAAAGTTGAAGCTCCAATATTTTGGCCACCTGATTGGAAGATCTGACTCATTATAAAATACCCTGGTGCTGGGAAAGATTGAAGGCAGCAGAAGGGGATGACAGAGGATGAGATAGTTGGATGGCACCACCGACTCACTGGACATGAGTTTGAGAAAGCTCTGGGAGATGGTGAAGGACAGGAAAGGCTGGCATGCTGCAATCCATGGGGTCACAAAGAGTCAGACATGACTGTGAAACTGAACATCAACAACAATTTGAGGCAACTTTAAACAAGTCTTCTACAGGACTTCCCTGGTGGTCCAGTGGTTAAGATTCCACCTACAAATGCACAGTGTGTGGTTTCCATCACTGGTCTGAGAGCCAAGATCCCAGGACTAATAAATAATATTTATAAATATATGAAACAATACTGTAACAAATTCAATAAAGACAAAAAAAAGATGGTCCACATCAAAAAATCTCTTTTAAAAATGTTAAGAAAACTTCTTGTTCTATATTAATTAACCATTTAATTTAAAACAGCAGTCATTCATTCCATCAAGTAGGACTTATTTAGGATAAAAAGCAATCTTTTACACTAAAACAAATATAACTCTACTTAGATATAATACATAGTAGGTCTAAAAGGGAAGTGATACAGATTGAAATTGTATTTGGCAAGCCACACTTAATTATCACATTGAGTTCAGATTTGACAAACCAGGGTATGTCAGGGAGTTCCTGGGTGAATGAGACAAAAGAGTCATGCATAGTCTCAAAGGAGGAAGGTGTTCAGTTGCCGTCTGGCTGTCAGTTGCTGTCTTTGAAGCTTGTAGCTTCACATATCCCAAAATAACCACAAACACACCTGACATGAAAAAAAAAACTACCTGATTTTCCCAGACTCTTCATCATGTTTCCATTTGTTAGGTGTTCTCATGAGAGTCTCCCCAGATTCTTCTCTCATGGGTGGGTAGAGGGGGAGTCCGCTGGTACAACATTGTGGTTAAGGTAGCTTTGGGGCTTGAGAAGTTCTGTAGCAAATGTACATTCACTATTTTTGAACAGCCAACTAATTAGTTACCTTCAGTTCAATTCAGTTCAGTCGCTCAGTAGTGTCCGACTCTTCGTTACCCCATGAATTGCAGCACGCTAGGCCTCCCTGTCCATCACCAACTCCTGGAGTTCACTCAGACTCGCATCCATCAAGTCAGCGATGCCATCCAGCCATCTCATCCTTTCCAATGACTCAACTCTTCCCATGAGGTGGCCAAAGTATTGGAGTTTCAGCTTTAGCATCATTCCCTCCAAAGAAATCCCAGGGCTGATATCCTTCAGAATGGACTGATTGGATCTCCTTGCAGTCCAAGGGACTCTCAAGAGTCTTCTCCAACACCACAGTTCAAAAGCATCAGTTCTTCAGTGCTCAGCTTTCTTCACAAACCAAGTCTCACATCCATACATGACCACCCTTAGTAACTATGTAATACAACAAATTGCATTAAAAAAAAAAAAACTGTGAAGTCAGACATGGAAATTCAAATGGTGTTTCTTTCACACAGTGCTGTCTGACTTAAAGCAGGTTAACTATTTTAAGTCTTAAAATCATTTTCTAAGGGAGAATTTTCCATATCATCTAAACCAGATTATGTGATCTTTTAAAAAAATTTATTCATTTATTTGTTTGTTTGTTTTTGGCTGTGTTGTGTCTTAGTAGCAGCATGCAGGATCTTACTTGTGGTGCATGGGCTCCAGAGCACTGGGCTTTGTAGTTTGGGGCACACAAGCTCTCCAGCTGCAGTACACAGGCTCAGTGGTTGCACCGTGTGTTTACTGGCCCTGTAACATGTGGGATCTTAGTTCCCTGAACAGGGATCGAATCCATATCCTCTGCATTGAAAGGCAGATTCTTAACCACTGGATGATGAAGGAAATTGCAAATCCAATTACGTGGTCTTTATGTCTGCTCCAGTACTCTTGCCTGGAAAATCCTATGGACAGAGGAGCCTGGTAGGCTGCCATCCATGAGGTTGCTAAGAGTTGGACACAACTGAGCAACTTCACTTTCACTTTCATGCATTGGAGAAGGAAATGGTGACTCTGATGTTCTTACCTGGAGAATCCCAGGGATGGGGGAGCCTGGTGGGAGGCCATCTGTGGGGTTGCACAGAGTTGGACTTGACTGAAGTGACTTAGCAGCATGTCTGCTTTTGTAGTATTTCTTAACTATCTCTTCTAGACATTTTCAAAACATACAAAGCTTATAAAAGCAATGAACAAATTTAAAACAAAACTAATTTGTACAATATATTTATGCACTGACATTTGCAAACTCCATGAGGCCAAGAGACTCCTTTCACGTTATTTGCCAT
>SJYG01001007.1:199954-224675 GCA_006410535.1 Litocranius walleri | reverse complement strand
AAATTAGTGTCATGCCAGTACACAGAACTTTTTACTTATCTTTCTGACAGATTGAATAAATAATGCCAATTTCCTTATCTTTGAATTGAAGAGAGTATAAAATACTGAAAAGGTTGTGATGAGAATCAAGTAACTTATATGCAAAGCACCTAACAGTTCAGGGTTCTCAATAAGGTGTTCAATATTAAGTTCATCATCTTCCTTTCTCTGAACAAACTGTACATACAAGAGGAAAACAGCTTTTACTGCATTTATAAAATTTCTAAAATGCAGTTATTTGTCCTATAGAAGTATTTAGAGATGTGTTTTCTAAAATATCTGATGAATTCTTGACTCTAACTTTTGTCAGGATTTGAAAATAACATTTGTTGAATTTCAGTTCAGTTCAGTTCAGTTGCTCAACTGTGTGTTCAGTTGCTCAGTACTTTTTGTGACCCTTTGGACTGCAGCATGCCAGGCTTCCCTGTCCATCACCAATTCCCAGAACTTGTTTAAACTCATGTCCATCAAGTCAAGGATGCCATCTAACCATCTCATCCTCTGTCACACCGTTTTCTACTGCTTTCAATCATCCCAGCATCAGGGTTTTTTCCCAGTGACTGAGTTCTTCACATTAGGTGCCCAAAGCATTGGAGCTTTAGCGTCAGCACTTCCAATGAATATTCAGGACTGATTTCCTTTAGGATTGACTGATTTAATCGCCTTGAAATCCAAGGAACTCTCAAGAGTCTTCTACAACACCACAGTTCAAAAGTAGCAAACCTTCTGTGCTCAGCTTTCTTTATAGTCCGATTCTCACATCCATACATGACTACCAGAAAAACTGTAACTTTAACTAGATGGACTTTTGTCAAAAAAGTAATATCTCTGCTTTTTAATATGCTGTCTAGGTTGGTCATAGTTTTTCTTCCAAAGAGTAAGTGTATTTAAATTTCGTGGCTGCAGTCACCATCTGCAGTAGTTTTGGAGCCCAAGAAAAGAAAATCTGTCACTATTTCCATTGTTTCCCCATCTATTGGCCATGAAGTGATGAGACTGGATGCTATGATCTTAGGTTTTTGAATGTTGAGTTCTAGGCCAGCTTTTCCGTGCTCCTCTTTCACTTTCATCAAGAGGCTCTTTAGTTCTTCGCTATCTGTCATCAGGATTGTGTCATCTGCATATCTTAAGTTGCGATATTTCTCCTGGAAATCTTGATTCCAGCTTGTGCTTGACTCAGCCCAGCATTTTGCATGATGTACTTTGCATACAAGTTAAACAAGCAGGGTGACAATATGCAGCCTTGACATACTCCTTTCTCAATTTTGAAGCAGTCTGTTGTTTCATGTCTGGGTCTTAGTGTTGCTTCTTGACCTGCTTACAGGCTTCTCAGGAAGCAGGTGAGATGGTCTGGTATTCCAGTCTCTTTAAGATATTTCCACAGTTTGTTGTGACCCGCACAAAGGATTTAGCATAGGCAATGAAGCAGAAATAGATGTTTTTTCTGGAATTCTCTAGCTTTTTCTATGATCCAACAATTGTTGGCAATTTGATCTGTGGTTCCTCTGCCTTTTCTAAGTCCAGTTTGAACATATGAAAATTCTCAGTTCACAATCTGTTGAAGCTTCGCTTGGAGAATTTTGAGCATTATTCTGCTGGAATGAGATGAGTGCAATTGGGCAGTAGTTTGAACTTTCTTTGGCATTGCCTTTCTTTAGTATTGGAATGAAAACTGACCTTTTCCAGCCCTGTGGCCACTGCTAAGTTTTCCAAATTTGCTGGCATATTGAGTGCAGCACTTTAACAGCATCACCTTTTAGGATTTGAAATGGCTCAGCTATAATTCTGGAGAAGGCAATGGCACATCACTCCAGTACTCTTGCCTGGAAAATCCCATGAACGGAGGACCCTGGTAGGCTGTAGTCCATGGGGTCAATAGGAGGTGGACACAACTGGGCAACTTCACTTTCACTTTTCACTTTCCTACATTGGAGAAGGAAATGGCAACCCACTCCAGTGTTCTTGCCTGGAGAATCCCAAAGACGGGGGAGCCTGGTGGGCTGCCGTCTCTGTGGTCGCACAGAGTCGGACACGACTGAAGTGACTTAGCAGCAGCAGCTATAATTCCATTACCTCCACTAGCTTTGTTTGTAGTGATGCTTCCTAAGTTCCGCTTGATTTCACATTCCAAGGTGTCTGCCTCTAGGTGAGTGATCACACAATCGTGGTTATCTGGGTCATTAAGATTTTTTTTTTTTTTTCGTGGATGGGTTTGCATTTATTTATTTATTTTTAATTACAATACTGTATTTATTTTGCCATACATTGACATGAATCAGCCACAGGTGAACACAATCTCCCAATGCCGAAGCCCCCTCCCACCTCCCACCCCACACCATCTACCTGAATCATCCTGTGCACCAGCCCCATGCATCCTGCATCCTGCATTGAACATAGACTGGTGCTTCATTTCTTACAAGATAGTATACATGTTTCAATGCCGTTCTCCCAAACCATCCCACCCTTTCCCTCTCCCCCAGAGTCCAAAAGTCCATTCTATACCTCTGTGTCTCTTTTGTTGTCTCACATATAGGGTCATCTGTATAGTTCTTCTGTGTATTCTTGCCATGTCTTCTTAATATCTGTGCCTTCTGTTAAGTCTGCATCATTTCTCTTTTCTTGTGTCTGTCTTCGCATGAAATGTTTCCTTGGTATCTCTAATTTTCTTGCAGAGACCTCTAGTATTTCCCATTCTATTGTTTTCCTCTACTTCTTTGCAATGACCACTTAGGAAAGCTTTCTTATCTCTCCTTGCTATTGTTTGGAACTATGAATTCAGATGGATATATCTTTCCCTTTCTCCTTTGCCTTTTGCTTTTCTTCTTTTCTCAGATATTTGCAAATCTTCCTCAGACAACCATTTTGCCTTTTTGCATTCTTTTTCTTGGGGATGGTTTTGATCACAGCTTCCTATACAATGTTACAAACCTCTTTCCATTGCTCTTAAGGCATTCTATCTATTAAATCTAATCCCTTGAATCTCTTTGTTACTTCCACTCTATATTCAAAGGGATTTGATTTAGGTCATACCTGAATGGTCTAGTTGTTTTCTGTACTTTCTTCCATTTAAGGGGCTGGTGCACAGGACGATTCAGGTAGATGGTGTGGGGTGGGAGGTGGGAGGGGGCTTCGGCATTGGGAGATTGTGTTCACCTGTGGCTAATACATGTCAATGTATGGCAAAACAAATACAGTATTGTAATTTAAAAAAATAAATTAATTTTTAAAAAAAAGTCTGAATTTTGCAATAAGGAGTTCATGGTCAGAGCTACAGTCAGCTCCTGGTAGTGTTTTTGCTGATTGTATAGAGCTTCTCCATTTTTGGCTGCAAAGAATATAATTGATCTGATTTCGATCTTGAGCATGTGTAGAGTCGTCTCTTGTGTTGTTGGAAGAGGGTGTTTGCTATGACAAATGTGTTCTGTTGGTAAAGCTCTTTTAGTCTTTTCCCTGCTTCATACTGTACTCCAAGGCCAAATTTGCTTGTTACTCCAGGTATCTCTTGACTTTCTGCTCTTTCATTCTAGTCTCCTATATTGGAAATGACATCTTTTCTTTTGGTGTTAATTATAGAAGGTCTTGTAAGTCTTCACAGAACTGTTCAACTTCAGCTTCTTCATCATTAGTGGTTAGGTCATAGACTTGGATTACTGTGATAATGAATGATTTGCCTTGGAAACAAACAGAGATCATTCTGTTATTTTTGAGACTGCACACAAGAACTGCATTTTGGACTCTCTTGTTGACTATGAGAGTTGCTCCATTTCTTCTAAGGGGTTCTTGTCCACAGTATTAGATGTAATGGTCATCTGAATTCAATTCATCCATTCTGGTCCATTTTAGTTCATTGATTACTAAAATGTCAATGTTCACTCTTGCCATCTCCTGCTTGATCACTTCCAATTTACCTTGATTCATGGACCTAACATTCCATGCTCCTATGCAACATTGTTCTTTACAACATCAGACTTTACTTCCATCACCAGTCACATTCACAACTGGGTATTGTTTTCACATTGGCTCAGCCTCTTCATATTTTCCTGAGCTATTTCTCCACTCTTCTCCAGTAGTATATTCAGCACCTACCAAGTTGGGGAGTTCATCTTTCAATGTCATAACTCTTTGCCTTTTTATACTGTTCATGGGGTTCTCAAGGCAATAATACTGAAGTGGTTTGCCATTCCCTTCTCTAGTGGATCACATTTTGTCAGAAATCTCCACCATGACCAGTCCATCTTGAGTGGCCCTCCATGGCATAACTCATAGTTTCATAGAGTTAGACAAGGCAGTGATCCATGTGATCAATTTGGTTAGTTTTCTTTGATTGTTGTTTTCATCTGTCTGCTTTCTGGTGGATAAGAATAAGAGGCTTGTGGAAGTTTCCTGTTTGGAGGGTTTGGCTATCAGGGAATCTGGGTCTTGCTCTGATGGTTGGGGCCATGCTCAGTAAGTCTTTAATCCAACTTTCTGTTGATGTAGGAGACTTTGTTCTCTCCCTTTGGTTTTGCCTCAGGCAACCTCCTTCAAAAAGACTTATGCCAGCACCACTCTACAGCTCCCAGGACCTTTTGCATTCAGTGCCCTGACCCCACAGGAGGTCACTGTTGACCCATACCCACACCAGAGTCTCCTGGACACTCACAGGCAAGTCTGGCTCAGTCTCTAGGGCGGTCACTGATCCTTTCTTCTGGGTCCTGGTGTGCACAAAGTTTTGTTTATGCCTTTCAAGAATCTGTTCCCCCAATCCTGTGGAAGTTCTATAATCAAATCTCGCTGGCCTTCAAAGTCAGATTCCTTGGGGGTCCTCAGTCCCTTTGCCAGATCCCCAGGTTTGAGAATCTGTTGTGGACAATAGAATTTTTGCAACAGTGCAAGAACTACTTTGATACAATTGTTCTCCAGTTTGTGGGTCATCTGCTCGGTGACTGTATGGTGGGCCTAATGGTGACCTCCTTCAAGAGGATTTAGGACATGTGCAGCACCTCCCAGGTCTATTGCAGCCAGAGGCCCTGTCCCCATGGTGGCCACTGCTGATCCATAACTCCTGAGCAGACACTCAAACACTCAAAGGCAGGTCTGACTCTTGTGGGGTCTCTGGGTCCTGGTGCACACAAGGTTTTGTTTGAGCCTTCCTTCCAGGCATCTCTGGTGGGTATGGGGCTTGCAATAAATACAGTTTCGTTCCTCCTACCATCCTACTGGGGCTTCTCCTTTGCCTTTGAATGTGGCATATCTTTTTTTTTTTTTTGTGAGATCCAACATTCTCCTGCCAATGATTGTTTAGCAGCAAGTTGTAATTTTGGAGTTCTCACAGTGGAAGATGAGCTCAGGTCCTACTCTGCCATCTTCTAGTTGAATTTAACAACAAATTATTTGTCTCCTACTAATATTATGTTCACTGAACTAGTTTAGATGCTTAGATGTTTGAAATATACACTTGGAAAATGTATATTCTCTTTATAACAGAATCTAGGTTTTATCTGTCAGATTCTATCCCCCTGATATATTTTCCTATCACAGAAGCAGAATGGGTTCCCTGGTGGCTTAGACTGGGAATCTGCCTGCAGAGCAGAAGACCTGGGTTTGATCTCTGGGTTGGGAAAATCCCCTGGAGGAGGGCATGTCAACCCATTCCAGTATTCTTGCCTGGAGAATTCCCATGGACAAAAGAGCCTGGCAGGTCGCAAAGATTCGGACATGACCGAATGACTAAGCGCACCAGGCAGAATACCCTTCAGTGCAAGGCTAGTTCACATCCTGAACAGGCACAAACCATGAAAAGACAAACACACTTCTTTTCTCCCTCATTTAAATGCAGTGCTTAATCCATAACACCATTTTTTATTTTAACAGAAAAGTATTAATAATATATAGAAATGATTGTGCCATATGGGCAAAAGTCCACCAAAGAAATGGTATTATGAACAGTGTTTACAATGCCAAAGAAACATAGAGATGGTTAGATATTTGGGGATGATTTTGAATCCTGAGATGATCCAGGTAAACTGTATGTAAAAGGTCTGGAATAGAATATATATATATTCCCTCCAAGGTCAGCCAGAATTAAGTGATCACAAAATGAGAGAGAATGAGAGAGCAAGTGTTTCTTTGTTGGTTTTGATTTTAGTAAGCATGATGGACTTAATATTTCAGCTGGCAAAACAAATACAGTATTGTAATGTAGAATAAAGTATTAAAATAAAATAAAATATTAAAAAAAAAATGCTGGAAAGAGAAAGATTCCCACTCTCCAAACAAGATAAAAGCTGGGTAAACTGCAAATATAAGTGGCTTTTCTTGAGCCTTTCAGAGAACAGAGGTTGCAAAGCAAACAATCTGGGGAGAGTGAGATGCTTAAGGGGAAGTACAGGATCCTAGCATCTGTGTACCTAGAGAGAGACATTGTCAAATATAGTTAAAGCTTCTAAAAAGTTTTATCTAGAACCATTTAATACAGTGCTAAAGGCAAGATGTGGATGATAGTGTGAAACTCTTTGGAAAGCAGACATAAAACCTGCTTGCAGACTTTTCCTCCAGTATTTCCACCATTTACTCACAGGGAGGATCAGGGAGGATCCAGAGAAAACTCCCAGATACTGGTTGGCTTAGGAGCAACCAGTATCAGTATCAAAATCCACTCAAACTCATCTCCCCTATGAAACCGATCTCAGGGAGACAGCAATGAGTGGTGACTTGAAATGGGATCTTGGTTCCCTGCTCAGGAATTGGACTTGGGTAGCCTGGATGAAAATCAGGAATTCTAGTCACTTGTCCACTAGAGGCTAAAGGCTAGGAGAAAAGTTGCTCTGGTTTTTATCCCCGTTGCAAAGTGAATTTCTCAAAGTGGCAAAACCTGTAAAAACAGTTACAAAGCATATTATTACAGACAGAGTACAACAAGTGGGAGAGCACACAGAGGAACATTTTGTTTAAGACAGAAGCAAGACAGATACACACCTAGAGAGAAAGGGTGTAGGAGTCCTCCCTAATGATGTGGTGCTCACCAGAGAGGTGACTCAAATCACTTATTTAGGGCAGTTCCCCTGAGTCTTGTTTACCTTTGGCCAATTACTTCATTTCTTTTCCACACCTGACCTGTCCTAGAGTCCTACCCAACATGTATGTACATCTTTTTGCAAAGATGGCTTCCAGTGCGGAGGCCTATGGGGAGGCTGACACCACCTATTATGGGATGGTGTCCCCTCCCTTTTTGACCCCCATGTATAGTCAGGGAGATCTTCTTGACCACAAGTATGAGAAATATGTGATGCCTTTATCTTTTATCCAACAGGGCCTGGCTCCTCCTTGCCCTTGTCATTGTCTTTATCTTGAAGCATCTGTCCACAGGGGACAAGTTCAGCTGAGATAAATGGGGGCCATTTGTCTCCTGCCTCAAAACAAAAGCTTATTTAGACTCAAGCTCCTCTTCTTCTGTATAGAACAAAAACCTTAAACTCTGTACTTTGGCCTGGAAACTTTATCCAGAAAGTAAACTAAGACAATCAGAGGTCTCACCTTCTTTGGTTCTTGTATCTCAGGAATCACTGTCCTTCATTGCCTGATGTTTTATGTCTTAAAAACTATTGACATATATAATTTCTGGTTGTTTAGCAAGGAGGGTCAATTGGTCTCTGTTATTCCATCTTGGAACACAAATTCCCAACCAAAGGAGTTTAGCACCTTATTTATGAAAGCATTTCTCCAGAGCTTTTTTATTTTGTGCTATCTTCAGTCACATCCGACTCTTTGTGACCCCCATGGACTATAGCCCTCCAGGCTCCTCTGTCTATAGGGATTTTCCAGGAAAGAATAGTGAAATGGATTGCTATTCCATCCTCCAGGGCACCTTCTCAACCCAATGATCAAATCCAGGTCTCCTACATTGCAAGTGGATTCTTTACCATCTGAGCCAGCAGGGAACCCCAAGAATACTGGAGTGGGTAGCCTATCCCTTCTCCAAGGAATCTTTGAACTGGGGTCTCCAGCATTGCAAACAGATTCTTTATCAGCTGAGCTACCAGAGAAGCCCTTTTGTATTTTAGGATTGTGAATAAACTATTAGGGATCCCTATAGTATTCACTTGAGTTAAGACATAGACTACAAGTTCCTGAGATGCACAATCAATTCTCATGCTAAAGAATAAATATGTTCTGATATGTTTATTTCTTACAATCACAAGTTCATAAGATCACTAAAAACTGTGTTTATTATTATTTCTACTCTAAGAAAATATTCTATTTATTTTATTAAATATATATACTTTTTTCACTGATCACATTCATAAAAGATGATGACATTTTCCCAAACATCTTCCAATCCTATTTTATAATCCTATTATATATTTTAGTAAAATAGATAATTTTGAATTGTTATTAAATTTGCTGTTGATAATGTAGGGAATCTTTTAAAATTCTTTGAGTCAATCCTTATGAGGTGGATGAGTCTATTACATAAAGTGAAGTAATCCAGAAAGGGAAAAACAAATATTGTATAATTACACACATATATAGAATCCAAATAGGAAAAAGAGTATGTCAAGGCTGTATATTGTCACCCTGCTTATTTAACTTATATGCAGAGTACATCATGAGAAATGCTGGGCTGGATGAAGCACAAGCTGGAATCAAGATTGCCGGGAGAAATAACAATAACCTCAGATATGCAGACACCAACTTTATGGCAGAAAGTGAAGAGGAACTAAAAAGCCTCTGGATGAAAGTAAAAGTGGAGGGTGAAAACGTTGGGTTAAAGCTCAACATTCAGAAAACGAAGATCAGGGCATCTGGTCCTGTCACTTCATGGCAAATAGATGGGGAAACAGTGGAAACAGTGTCAGACTTTATATTTTGGGCTCCAAAATCACTGCAGATGGTGATTGTAGCCATGAAATTAAAAGATGTTTACTCCTTGGAAGGAAAGTTATGACAAACCTAGGTAGCATATTGAAAAGCAGAGACATTACTTTGCCAACAAAGGTCCGTCTAGTCAAGGCTATGGTTTTTCCAGAGGTCATGTATGGATGTTAGAGTTGGACTGTGAAGAAAGCTGAGTGCCAAAGAATTTGTGCTTTTGAACTGTGGTGTTGGAGAAGACTCTTGAGAGTCCCTTGGACTGCAAGGAGATCCAATCAGTCCATCTTAAAGGAGATCAGTCCTGGGTGTTCATTGGAAGGACTGATATTGAAGCTGAAACTCTGATACTTTGGCTACCTCATGCGAAGAGTTGACTCATTGGAAAAGACTCTGATGTTGGGGGATATTGGGGACAGGAGGAGAAGGGGATGACAGAGGATGAGATGACTAGATGGCACCACCGACTCGATGCACGTGAGTTTGGGTGAACTCCAGGAGTTGGTGATGGACAGGGAGGCCTGGTGTGCTGCGATTCATGAAATCGCAGAGTTGGACACGACTGAGCAAATAAACTGAACTGAACTGATGGAATCTAGAAAAATGGTGCTGATTAACTTATTGTCAGTCATTTTTATTGTTTTATTTTCATTGATAAAATCACAGCCTGTATGACAAAATGCCCTAGGGCATCACTGCAAACTCACATTGTACCATGGAATATTTTTACATTATTAAGTATCACATTGACATTATGCTAAGCAGAGTTATGTTAGATTCAGATTCATTTACAATGTGAAAATTTGTATAATAAGGCTATTTATTATACACATTATTTCTAAAGCATACTGTAAAACTGTAATGTTAAAATCATTTTAAGATTGAAAAAACTGAGGTTCCCTTTTTCTTAACCACAAAGTTATTAAATGACACACAGTTGTAAGTTTTAAGTCTAACAGTGTCCAGAAAAGAAGATATTTTATTATGTTTTTCTGGTTAAAAAACACCTTAATAATAATATGTGATATTATCACTTAGGGTCATTACTCAGTCTCATTATTAAGAGATATCTAGATCTGCCTGGAGAATCCCATGGATGGAGGAGCCTGGTGGGCTGCAGTCCATGGGGTCGCGAAGAGTCACACACGACTGAGCGACTTCCTTTTCACTTTTCACTTTCATGCATAGGAGAAGGAAATGGCAACCCACTCCAGTGTTCTTGCCTGGAGAATCCCAGGGATGGGGGAGCCTGGTGGGCTGCCATCTATGGGGTCGCACAGAGTCGGACATGACTGAAGTGACTTAGCAGCAGCAGCAGATCTGATTTTAAGTTTAGTTTCTTTCTTCTTCTTTTTTTTAAACAAAATGTATGTCCAATTTAAAAGTGAGAAGAGCATGGAAAGGAAAGTATTTAAGGGCTCAGGATTTATATTTCATAGGTCCCTATTCATTTAGCTTCAAATTCCAACATCTTCTGTCTTCTTAAATTTGATATAGCCTCTACTTTTTGTTCAACCTCATAATTTGTATCAGATTTTATAAGAAACAGCATATGAAAAAGCATTATTTTTAACACCAGTGCCTACTTATTTATATCTATGTCTGAAAAAAAAAAAAGGTTTAAGGCAGTGATATACAGTAAAAATTAAAAAGTATTCATTATGCCAACAGAAAAACACTACCTTGATAGTTTAAACTGCAGAATTTATGCAATAATTTGAATTAAAGGAGAACAGAAATACAGATTTAAGGAAATTTACTTTAATTACATTCAAGTACATTGATCAGCTTATAATAAAGTATTATAATATTAGCAAGCAGAGATGCTTTATTTCCTAAGTTGAACTTATGATTTTGTGAAACATATTAACTATAAATGTGTCAAATTTAACTTTTATCAAATGAGAAAAAAAAGATCCCCTAATCATGAGATTATTCAAGGCTGCTTTGATTTCCTCTGCTGTGTCCCAACCTCATTGTTTTAATAACTAAAGAAAGTGATTATGAAACAACAACAAAAAATAGTTCATTGTTCATTAAATTTTATTTTCTTAAGAAGAAATTAACAAAAATATGCACAAATGTGCATTTATTTGGGGGTTAAAAATTATATAATATTACAAAGAAGAAAATGTAAAGTTATTAAGTATATAATTTGATAAGGTGGACAAATAATTATACTTGTTTCACCCATGCTCCAATTAAGATATAGAACACTGCTATCACCATAGAAATTCTCTATGATTCATTCTAAATAATCCCATATGTTATCCCAGTTTCTACCCATGTAGAGTTCTTTTACCATCAAATGACTCAGCCAATATGAAAGAAGCTACATGCCTTTTCCACCCCAGTTTCAGAAGCCATGTAACATCACAGTCACCATATTCTGTTTAATGTGAGTGACAAGCCCAGTAAGACTAAAGCAGAGAGAACATAGATTCTCTCTCTCATCCATAGATTCTACCTCTGGATAAGAAGATGTACAAGACCATATTGCAGAAAATTATGATGATGAATATTACTGTGGGCTGAATCATTTATGGTTTGATTTAGTGATTGTTTTTATATTCTTTCTCTTTCCAATATATTTATATTTTGGCATATTTCATCATATTTGATAATATTCCATTTTTTAATAGAAAATCAGAAGCGATGTAAGAAGACTACTCTTCTGCTTTTATTTTCTGTAAAGAATGTGAATTTTATTTGATGTCTGGAAGATAAAATGAGGTAGTGACTCTTTAGAGTTTACCAAGTTTTAAATTTAGTGAGGGGCTTCCCTGGTGGCTCAGATGGTAAAGCATCTGCCTGCAGTGCGGGAGACCGGGTTCAGTCCCTGGGTCGGGAAGATCATCTGGAGAAGGAAATGGCAACCAACTCCAGTATTCTTGCCTGGAAAATATCATGGATGGAGCCTGGTAGGCTACAGTCTATGGGGTCGCAAAGAGTCAGACAGACTGAGCGACTTCACTTCAAGTTTAGTGGGGCCTATGCTGCTGCTTGCTCTACAGTCTCAAGTTACTTGCTTTTTTTCTCTGCAAAGCTTAGAGGTGGAAGGATGGGAAAATAAGCATAATGCTATACAAACAAAAAACAAAAAAACAATTACTATGTTTAGGAAGCCTTCATACTCTCATCCATTTCTGTCTGTCTCTGCCATTGTCAATGGCTCAGCTGATCTCTGCCTTTAGCAAGTCTTCTTTTTCATCTGACATTTCCCAACATA
Organism: Litocranius walleri; assembly: GCA_006410535.1. NCBI lineage: Eukaryota > Metazoa > Chordata > Mammalia > Artiodactyla > Bovidae > Litocranius > Litocranius walleri. The sequence continues at coordinate 212,557 of SJYG01001007.1, read as the reverse complement.
AGTTGAAACAATTTGCTGCTAAACTCTGAATGCCACTTCTTCGTGGAAATCAGTTTAATAAGTATTTGTGTATGTGTATCCACTATTTTAATACCATCAATAAGGTAGCATAGATAAGGATCCTTTTTTAATGTATTGTATTTTTCTTGGTATTACCATATGAGTGAAGTTCATTTAGGGCCTTATTCATCCTAATCAGAAGAAAAATCTGTTCACTCAATTTTAATATGACAACATTTTAAACAGAGATAAATGTAAACATGCAGGAAATATAAATATATATATATATATATATATATACATACATACACACATATAACTGGATCATGGAAAAAACAAGAGAGTTGCAGAAAAACATCTATCTCTGCTTTATTGACTATGCCAAAGCCTTTGACTGTGTGGATCACAATAAACTGTGGAAAATTCTGAAAGAGGTGGGAATACCAGACCACCTGACCTGCCTCTTGAGAAATCTGTATGCAGGTCAGGAAGCAACAGTTAGAACTGGACATGGAACAACAGACTGGTTCCAAATAGGAAAAGGAGTACATCAAGGCTATATATTGTCACCCTGCTTATTTAACTTATATGCAGAGTACATCATGAGAAATGCTGGGCTGGAAGAAGCACAAGCTGGAATCAAGATTGCCGGGAGAAATATCAATAACCTCAGATATGCAGATGACACCACCCTTATGGCAGAAAGTGAAGAGGAACTAAAAAGCCTCTTGATGAAAGTGAAAGTGGAGAGTGAAAAAGTTGGCTTAAAGCTCAACATTCAGAAAAAGAAGATCATGGCATCTGGTCCCATTACGTCATGGGAAATAGATGGGGAAACAGTGGAAACAGTGTCAGACTTTATTTTGGGGGTCTCGAAAATCACTGCAGATGGTGATTGCAGCCATGAAATTAAAAGACGCTTACTCCTTGGAAGAAAAGTTATGACCAACCTAGATAGTATATTCAAAAACAGAGACATTACTTTACTGACTAAGGTCCACCTAGTCAAGGCTATGGTTTTTCCTGTGGTTATGTATGGATGTGAGAGTTGGACTGTGAAGAGCACCGAAGAATTGATGCTTTTGAACTGTGGTGTTGGAGAAGACTCTTGAGAGACCCTTGGACTGCAAGGAGATCCAACCAGTCCATTCTGAAGGAGATCAACCATGGGATTTCTTTGGAAGGAATGATGCTAAAGCTGAAACTCCAGTACTTTGGCCACCTCATGCGAAGAGCTGACTCATTGGAAAAGACCCTGATGCTGGGAGGCATTGGGGGCAGGAGGAGAAGGGGACAGCAGAGGATGAGATGGCTGGATGGCATCACGGACTCTATGGACGTGAGTCTGAGTGAACTCCGGGAGTTGGTGATGGACAGGGAGGCCTGGCATGCTGCAATTCATGGGGTCGCAAAGAGTCGGATATGACTGAGCGACTGAACTGACTGAACTGAACTGAATATATATATGTATATATATATTTTTTCTTTGCAAGCCCATTCCCACCTCCTGAATCTCCAGAAAAATTTGTTTGTTTTTAGTGTGTACATGCTCAGTTGCTTCAGTCATGTCCAATTCTTTACAAGCCTATGAACTGTAGGCCGCCAGGCTCCTCTGTCCATGGGTTTCTCTAGACAGGAATACTGAAGTAAATTGACATGCCCTCCTTCGGGGTATCTTCCCCACCCATGGCATGAACTTGAGTCTCCTGCTTTGCAAGTGGATTCTTTACCCAGTGAGCCACTTGGGAAGCCCCCTTATTGTTTTAGATAGTAAATAATAGTCTATGTTTATTTAGTTTCCCCACAAATAAACAATTAAACATTTTAAGCACTTACCATATAATATGCTTACACATACACACATGTACAAATTATAAATGCAAAATAATCTCCACTTGATTATGGTATTCAAGATTACAATTTACTGCACAATGTGACTTACAAGAACAAAAATAAAATAATGTGTGAGCAGTTGAGTTGGGTTGATGTTATGTAATTATAGGAGAGCCTGGAAAATGCTCTCTCAATATTAAAAAACAGATTTTTAAAAGACTGGGTAGCTTCCAAAATAGTCTCAACATGTAGGACGTCTCTTTATTTGATTACAAATGCAATTTTGTAGTTTGGGGAAGCTAATGTCCTCAGGAAACACTTTTAAAAATATTCTGTATGAACTCTGAGCTTAGAAACATACTTTTGAGCTGGAGTCAGCAGCAGAAATCCCTCAAAGAATTAGAACTTCAGGTAAACATTATAAATGTAGTTTGGAATAGATGAAGCAGAAAGGTTTTGATAATTTCAGACAAGTTGTATAGGAGACATAGCAGCTGAATAAATGGAGCAGTGTGTAAGTTGTGGCATCAGCACAAGTGAGTGGGCTTTGGAAGCGGGTACATGTAATCTGAAAGCAAATTCTGTCACTTAACTAGTTTGACCACCCTATGCAATTTAAATTCACCTGAGACTGAGTTTTTGTTCCGTGTTGTGCTAGTGGCAGTGCCACTCTCCCCCAGGCGGTCATGTGGGTTGTGTTTACACTGAGCCACTTGTGAAGTAGATCTAAGTGTAAACCTACAGAAAGTATTTATAGGGACACTCAATAAAGGTTAGTTTCCTTCTTGCCCCAGTGCAGCAAAGGACACAGAATATGGGAAAATGGAAACTAAATAGCAGATGACATTAGTTTAAGTATTTTGGTTTTTTTGTTTTTTTCCTTTGGAATTGTTTTGTTGCTGTTACCCCATGTCCAAGTCCTTAGACCATACACTTACTGCAATAAGAACAATCTGTTCATTCTTTTCTGCAGGTCTACAACATTAATTATGTCACTTCTCTGCCCAGGATTTTTCCAGAACAAACATCAGTGATGCTTAAACTCAAATGTTTGTCTTGAATTGAGCTCTGCTCACTCCACTGGGGAACAAATTCCTCAAACCTAACCTAGTTCTTTGATTAATTCCTGAACACCTCCACTTACCCTATACTTCCCCCATTATTTGATCTCCTCTGGACATAAACTTATCACTTCATTCCCTCTTATTCTCTTTCTACCCTCAAATTCTGTGCTTACCTTGATCGATCCCTTTGCCATTCCTGGATGACTTCATCCATTTCTCTGGCTTCAGCTCTACACAGATCTCTCTAAAAAGTTTTTTTCAGGTTGGCAGCTATACCTGTATCTCCGATTTATATCAGAAGTCTCCAGCTGCAGAACTGAGGGGCACTTCAAATGTACATATTTTTAATTTATGATCTACCTTCTTTCTTTTTCTCTGTATCTATGCCAGGACCTGTCTTGTTCCACCTTCATGAGTAGCAAGCAGTATGATCCACCAGTAGCTCAAGCTAGGATGCTGGATATCATTTGTAACTTGCCTTTTTCATTCCAATTCTTGCAGCCCACCACACACACTCCAGTTAAGTATGAAGCTCCTTTGATTCTACTTTCTCAACATTTCATGAATGTATTCATGTGAAGAAGAAAGTAGAACTCCATGAAAGAAAAAGTTTGGGTAGTATCTCAAGTTTGTCACCACATTGAAGATCCTAGTCTTGCCTTTTGAAGGCAGAGAGACTATCCTCTCACTGTCCAGAACGAGCTGACAAATTGATTTAGTTAGATGAAAAAGTGAAAGTGTTAATCAATCAGTCCTGTCCAACTCCTTGCAACCCCATCAGCTGTAGTCCACCAGGCTCCTTTGTCCATGGGATTTCCCAGGCAAGAATACTGGAGTGAATAGCCATTCTCTTTTCCAGGGGATTTTCCTCACCCAAGGATTGAACCCCAGTCTCCTGCATTGCAGGCAGATTCTTTATCATCTGAGCCACCAGGGAAGCCCTAGTCAGACAGGAAGTAGAGCTAAATAGTGGACTGACTGTTGATAAATTTGTAATAAGAAAATATTTATCTCAGGAACTAGAATGCACCCTTTCCCCTTTGGTTCTTTGGATTTCTTCTTATTTATTTATTTTTCCCTTTTTGGCTATTTGTAACATCATTTATAACAATATATTCATGACAAAGCTTACCATGCTAGTAAAGACAGGCTGCCTAGTGCTACATCCTATTGACAGACTCAGATGTAATTTCTTTGTCGCATTCAAATTACTGTTCCGGCTAGTGGGTTTAGAACTGACCAAATTCTTCCACTGTGTGTTACTTTCATAATTTAAACATCAGAGCACGATCTGTTTTTTCCTCATTTAATAAAATCTGTGGGACAACATGTCATGTGTTCACATATCACAAAAATTTACACAGCACGGCTGCTTTCTGACATCCACACAGACTCCTAGCTGGTCTCCCTAAGAAAAACTTTTCACTCTCCAGTATTTCTCCTCTATCACCAGAGGTGATAGAGGAGAAATAATGGATTCTAGATTCTAGATTCTAAATTCTAGATTCTAGAAACTTTCTAGATATGTCCCTATGGCTATCCAGCTGCAGCATTTTCAGTTGCTTCACGATAAAGCCTGCCCAGTTTAGAATGTCATAGGGGCCCTTTCTGGATCAACTCTTTATCTTTGCCATCCACACTGACAGATGTGTGGTTTTTTTCTCACACACAAAAAAATGTTTTCTCTTTTTCTGATTCTTTCCACACAGTAACACTTTTTGGTTTTGATGGCCTCATCCCTTAAGAAGGATAGTCCTGCTCATCCTTCAGGATTCCCTTCACAGGTTTCTCCTAATGAAAACTTCCTGAGCCCTGATTCCCTGATACCCACTGGACCTCAGCTGGTTGGGTATCCTAGTTCCCATGTGACACTGCATATATGTCTGTCAATTTCTCCTCTCTCTCTCTCTCTCTCTCTCTCTCTCTCTCATGCAGTTAGTTCTGACATTAGTGTCTGACTTCCTACCTAGATTCTTCAGAGCACAGACTCAGTCTTAACCCCTGTGGTCACCCTCTGTTTATATAATGCCTAACACATAATAAGCATGTGATAAATGTTTGCTGACTAAGTAAGTACCTGATTAATCATTCAATATATAAATAAATCACACATATCTTTATCCTTCTAAGTAGAAATTTGTTTACCCCGACTATGATTCTCTCTCTAGAATATGTCTTATATTCCTTTTATATCTTTGACAATGCCTAGCATAGTGTTGTTTATATAGTAAGTGCTCAATAAATAATTTCCAGTGGCTAGATTAATATGTCACATTCTTTATTTTGTAGTTGTTCATATGTTTTTAATTTACATTATTATTCTAAGACTAGTAATAAAACATAAGCATATCCAAAATGCATCTAAGCCCAAAATATTGTTGTTAATTAAGCAGTGATTATTTAATACTAGAAACTCCTGAATTATATCAAGTGTTCTGCAACCATTTTTCATACATACTCCCTTTGTCCAATATGGAAGAACAACTACCAAATCTGTAAATAATTTTACTTTATAATAAAATTTCCTAGGTAAATATTAGGTTAAGTCATGCTTTATGCTTCAATGAAAGGCAAGAAATTATTCAATAGTTGTGTGAAATGGAGCCTGGGAACTGAGAATGTGCTTGAGAAATTCAAATATAATTTTTAAGTAAATTCTAATAAGCTATTATTAAAAATAAAATTCTTAGAAAGCAAGATGTAAATTGCAGATAGTTGTTTTCATACTACAGTAAAAATAAAATAGGACAAGATTAAAGCCTGCTTGCTCGAAGGACTTCCTTTTGACTTCCCTTACATTAGTTTTCTATTCATGCTGTAACAAACTATCACAAATTTAGCTTCTGAGAACAACATAAATTTATTGACTCACAGTTTGTGTAAGTCAGGAATCTGGATAGATTGGACTGGATCCCTACTTAGGCTCTCCGAAAGCTAAAATCAAAGCCCTGTCAGGCTGCATTCCTTACTGAGGGTTCTAGAGAAGAATTTGGTTCCAAGCTCATTCCAGTGGTTGGCCAAATTCAGTCCCCAGCGGTTGTAAGACTGAGGTTCTTTTTCTTTGTTGATAGCAGCCAGGGTCTGGGCTCTGCTTCTAGATGCTGAGCATATTCCCTCTCATTGCTCCTGTAAGCATTGTCCCATCTAGAAAAGATATGTTAATTCCTATTCATATTTGGAAACTTTCTGACTTCCCTTCATTGTGAACATTTCTCTTGTCTCCACCTGGGGAATGTTCTCTGCTTTTTAGAGATCATGTTATTTGCTTTGGCCCATCTGGATAATCCAGGATAATGTCTCTATTTTAAAGTCCATCAATTATGTTTGTGATTCCCTTTTTATACTGTAATTAAACAATCTAAAGCGCCCAAAAATTAAGGTATGGACACCTACAAGGGGCAAATTTTTCTTACCAAATAACCTGTGATAGCAGAATAGAACAGAAATTCTCACTGCAACTTTTAGGGTTAGGGACAGTTGGTAGATAGATTCAGTGGATTATCTCAATCACTGTGTGACTTTTTTTAAAAGAAAGATGTATTTAACTCATCATTTTTATTAATATCTCCAATTAGTTAGATTTGTAGATTTTTAATGTTGAAAGGAAAGATTTCAATATTATATCCAAAGAAAATTTAAATAACAAAATTTAAATACTAATATTATAAATATTAGTCAAGCAAGATATATTGAAAAAGACTGATATATTTTTCACTGAGACTCACTTTGTGTGTTAATACAAAGTGAGTATTTCACACACTCACTTTGTGTGTCACTTCTGAGAAATGCAGGTTAATATTGAAATGGGCAAAACAAGGAAGTAGCACAAAATATGTGAAGAGATGCTCATCCAAAGATCCTATGATTCCATAGAAGGTGTTCAAATCATTGAAAGCTGATTCAAATTCTTCAGAGAGACTTGTGGGGTTTGAAAAGAAGGTATGGGATTGTACAGAGAAATCTCTTTTAGAGATAAATTTTACTAATAAAACAAAGTCTTAAAGAAAATCTCTGCAGGAAACAATCTTCTTCGTGATTCTTCTTTTACATAAGCTATGCCATCAAAATACTAGGTTGCATTTAAACATAGAGTAAAAAAATGTTTTCTCTTTTTCTGATTCTTTCCACACAGTAACACTTTTTGGTTTTGATGGCCTCATCCCTTAAGAAGGATAGTCCTGCTCATCCTTCAGGATTCCCTTCACAGGTTTCTCCTAATGAAAACTTCCTGAGCCCTGATTCCCTGATACCCACTGGACCTCAGCTGGTTGGGTATCCTAGTTCCCATGTGACACTGCATATATGTCTGTCAATTTCTCCTCTCTCTCTCTCTCTCTCTCTCTCTCTCTCTCATGCAGTTAGTTCTGACATTAGTGTCTGACTTCCTACCTAGATTCTTCAGAGCACAGACTCAGTCTTAACCCCTGTGGTCACCCTCTGTTTATATAATGCCTAACACATAATAAGCATGTGATAAATGTTTGCTGACTAAGTAAGTACCTGATTAATCATTCAATATATAAATAAATCACACATATCTTTATCCTTCTAAGTAGAAATTTGTTTACCCCGACTATGATTCTCTCTCTAGAATATGTCTTATATTCCTTTTATATCTTTGACAATGCCTAGCATAGTGTTGTTTATATAGTAAGTGCTCAATAAATAATTTCCAGTGGCTAGATTAATATGTCACATTCTTTATTTTGTAGTTGTTCATATGTTTTTAATTTACATTATTATTCTAAGACTAGTAATAAAACATAAGCATATCCAAAATGCATCTAAGCCCAAAATATTGTTGTTAATTAAGCAGTGATTATTTAATACTAGAAACTCCTGAATTATATCAAGTGTTCTGCAACCATTTTTCATACATACTCCCTTTGTCCAATATGGAAGAACAACTACCAAATCTGTAAATAATTTTACTTTATAATAAAATTTCCTAGGTAAATATTAGGTTAAGTCATGCTTTATGCTTCAATGAAAGGCAAGAAATTATTCAATAGTTGTGTGAAATGGAGCCTGGGAACTGAGAATGTGCTTGAGAAATTCAAATATAATTTTTAAGTAAATTCTAATAAGCTATTATTAAAAATAAAATTCTTAGAAAGCAAGATGTAAATTGCAGATAGTTGTTTTCATACTACAGTAAAAATAAAATAGGACAAGATTAAAGCCTGCTTGCTCGAAGGACTTCCTTTTGACTTCCCTTACATTAGTTTTCTATTCATGCTGTAACAAACTATCACAAATTTAGCTTCTGAGAACAACATAAATTTATTGACTCACAGTTTGTGTAAGTCAGGAATCTGGATAGATTGGACTGGATCCCTACTTAGGCTCTCCGAAAGCTAAAATCAAAGCCCTGTCAGGCTGCATTCCTTACTGAGGGTTCTAGAGAAGAATTTGGTTCCAAGCTCATTCCAGTGGTTGGCCAAATTCAGTCCCCAGCGGTTGTAAGACTGAGGTTCTTTTTCTTTGTTGATAGCAGCCAGGGTCTGGGCTCTGCTTCTAGATGCTGAGCATATTCCCTCTCATTGCTCCTGTAAGCATTGTCCCATCTAGAAAAGATATGTTAATTCCTATTCATATTTGGAAACTTTCTGACTTCCCTTCATTGTGAACATTTCTCTTGTCTCCACCTGGGGAATGTTCTCTGCTTTTTAGAGATCATGTTATTTGCTTTGGCCCATCTGGATAATCCAGGATAATGTCTCTATTTTAAAGTCCATCAATTATGTTTGTGATTCCCTTTTTATACTGTAATTAAACAATCTAAAGCGCCCAAAAATTAAGGTATGGACACCTACAAGGGGCAAATTTTTCTTACCAAATAACCTGTGATAGCAGAATAGAACAGAAATTCTCACTGCAACTTTTAGGGTTAGGGACAGTTGGTAGATAGATTCAGTGGATTATCTCAATCACTGTGTGACTTTTTTTAAAAGAAAGATGTATTTAACTCATCATTTTTATTAATATCTCCAATTAGTTAGATTTGTAGATTTTTAATGTTGAAAGGAAAGATTTCAATATTATATCCAAAGAAAATTTAAATAACAAAATTTAAATACTAATATTATAAATATTAGTCAAGCAAGATATATTGAAAAAGACTGATATATTTTTCACTGAGACTCACTTTGTGTGTTAATACAAAGTGAGTATTTCACACACTCACTTTGTGTGTCACTTCTGAGAAATGCAGGTTAATATTGAAATGGGCAAAACAAGGAAGTAGCACAAAATATGTGAAGAGATGCTCATCCAAAGATCCTATGATTCCATAGAAGGTGTTCAAATCATTGAAAGCTGATTCAAATTCTTCAGAGAGACTTGTGGGGTTTGAAAAGAAGGTATGGGATTGTACAGAGAAATCTCTTTTAGAGATAAATTTTACTAATAAAACAAAGTCTTAAAGAAAATCTCTGCAGGAAACAATCTTCTTCGTGATTCTTCTTTTACATAAGCTATGCCATCAAAATACTAGGTTGCATTTAAACATAGAGAACTGATGTTAAAAATCTATGGATTTTTGCAATTCAATCTCAAAGTAATTAAAGATATAAATGCAATAAATTTATATCCTCGTTTGAAGGGAATGGTGAAAACAACCAGTGAAAATCATAAAGTAGAAACAGCAAAAATCTTGTTCTTATCATTTTTCTATCCTTCCAAATAAAATTTTGCCATGACATACGAAATAGAGAAGCATGGCCTTGATGTGTTACACTTAGTCCTCCCATTGTCATGTTTTAACCTACAAGCAACTCTGCCACTTTACATGTCATTGTGAGCGTTTCAGAATCATTCAGGCTATAAATCAGTGAAAAAACCTTGGCTGGGGTGATTCTAGCTATTTAATTCAAGGTTTGTATCTAAAATGTGTATCAGATATTTCACGTCAAGCTACCACTACCTTATGATTAAGTGGGACAATATCCACTGGTAACTATGTTATTTCCAAATATTTCAAACAATTTCTAGGTGTGAATGCAACATTTTTACTTAAAATTCAAACTAAAATTATATAAATTGTTTTTAAAAGCTATAAAGAGTATAATCTGCATACTCCTCAGCAGCACCAGAAAAGGGCAGGAAATACAAGCAGTTCAGTTGCTCAATGGTGTCTGATTCTTTGTGACCCCATGGACTGCAGCACACCAGGCTTCCCTGTCCATTGCCAACTCCTGGAGCTTGGTCAAACTTGTGTCCATTGAGTCGGTGATGCCTTCCAACCATCTCACTCTCTATCATCCCCTTCTCCTCCTGCCTTCAATCTTTCCCAGCATCAGGGTCTTTAAAATGAGTCAGGTGCCCAAAGTATTGTAGCTTCAACTTCAGCATCAGTTCTTCCAATGAATATTCAGGACTGATTTCCTTTAGGATGGACTGGTTGGATGGCATCACCGACTCGATGGACATGGGTTTGGGTAGACTCCAGGAGTTGGTGATGGACAGGGAAGTCTGACGTGCTATGGTTCATGAGGTCACAAAGACTTGGCTATGACCGAGCAGCGAAACTGAACTGAACAGATGAGACCAGATGCCATGGTGTTAGTTTTCTGAATGTTGAGTTTTAATCCAACGTTTTTACTTTCCTCTTTTACTTTCATCAAGAAGCTCTTTAGTTCTTTGCTTTCTGCCATAAGGGTGGTGTCATCTGCATATCTGTGGTTATTGATACCTCTCCTGGAAATCTTGATTCCAGCTTGTGCTTCAACGAGCCTGGCATTTCTCATGATGTACTCTGCATATAAGTTAAATAAACAGGGTGACAATACACAGCCTTGACAGAGTCCTTTCAAATTTTGAACCAGTCCATTGTTCCATGTCCAGTTCTAACTGTTGCTTCCTGACCTGTGTACAGATTTCTCAGGAGGCAGGTAAGGTGGTCTGGTATTCCCATCAGTTTAAGAATTTTCCACAGTTTTTTTGTGATCCACACAGTTAAAGGCTTTTAGCATAGTCAATAAAGCAGAATTAGATGTTTTTCTGGAACTTTCTTGCTTTTTCTATGATCCAGTAGATGTTGGAAATTTGATCTCTGGTTCCTCTGCTCTTCTAAATCCAGCCTGAACATCTTGAAGTGTTCATTTCATGCATTGTTGAACCCTTGCTTGGAGAATTTTGAGCATTACTTTCCTAACATGTAAGTTGAGTGCAGTTGTGTGGTAATTTGAATATTCTTTGGCATTGTTTTTCTTTGGGATTATAATGAAAACTGATCTTTTCCAGTCTTTTGGCCACAGCTGAGTTTTCCAAATTTTCTGGCATATTGAGTGCAGCACTTTCATAGCATCATCTTTTAGGATTTGAAATAGCTCAGCTGGAATTCTATCACCTCCATTAGTTTTGTTCATAGTAATATTTCAAGTGACAAGGCCACTTAACTTCAAAATCCAGGATTTCTGGCTCTAGGTGAGTGAGCACACAGTCATGGCTACCTCGGTAATTAAGTTCTTTTTTGTATAGTTCTTCTGTGTATTCTTGCACCTTTTCTTAGTATCTTCTGCTTCTGTTAGGTCCATACTATTTCTGCACTTTACTGTGCCCATCCTGGCATGTATGTTCCCTTGCTATCTCAGATTTTCTTGAAGAGATCTCTAGTTTCCCATTCTAAGTTTTTCCTCTATTTCTTTGTACTGATCCCTGAGGAAGGCTTTCTTATCTCCTTGCTGTTCTTTGGGACTCTGAATTCATATGGGTATATCTTTCCTTTTATCCTTTGCCTTTAGCTTCTTTTCTTTTCTCAACTATTTGTAAGGCCTTCTCAGACAACTGTTTTTTCTTTTTCCATTTGTTTTTCTTGTGGATGGTCTTGATCACTGCCTCCTTTACAATGTCATGAACCTTTTTCCATAGTTCTTCACCTAGTTCTTCTCTCTGTCTATGAGACCTAATACCTTGAGTCTATTTTTCACTTGTATAATCATAAGGGATTTGATTTAGGTCATACCTGAATGGTCTAGTGATTTTCCCTACTTCTTTCAATTTAAGTCTGCTTCATTTTGTACTCAAAGGCCAAACTTGCCTGTTACTCCAGCTATCTCTTGACTGCCCACTTTTGCATTCCAGTCACCTATGATGAAAAAGACATCCTTTTTTGGTGTGAGTTCTAGAAGGTCTTGTAGGTCTTCATAGAACCATTCAACTTCAGCTTCTTCAGCATTAGTTGTTGTGACATAGACTTGGGTTGCTGTGATAATGAGTGGTTTGCCTGGGAAACAAACAGAAATCATTGTCATTTTTGAGACTGCACCCAAGTACTTACTGCATTTTGGACTCTTTTGTTGACTATGAGGAAACATCATCACAAATGTCAAATATTCGTTTGATGTCTTCTTGGATAGTTTGTTCATTAATATTGAATATTTTACAACTTTTTTTACATAGAAAATTTGAATTTACATCTTTAATTTTTGATAAGTGTCCCAGAAACCTGAAGAACATGGGAAAAATAAAGTAAGCCAAAAAGAGAAAGAAGCAACATGAAATGTCAATCTCAAGGACAACACCAATAATAAATTACATTTTGCTCATTCATGTATATACCCATTCCAATTTTATGTATTATGATTTTTTTCAATTTATATTAACATGATAGTTGAAAACAGTACCTCATTCTCCAAATAACATTCACTGCAGTCCACTTTTATGGATATATATTTTTATGCATATTGGGTATTTCGTTTTCTTC
>SJYG01001007.1:160588-199848 GCA_006410535.1 Litocranius walleri | reverse complement strand
ATATAAATGCAATAAATTTATATCCTCGTTTGAAGGGAATGGTGAAAACAACCAGTGAAAATCATAAAGTAGAAACAGCAAAAATCTTGTTCTTATCATTTTTCTATCCTTCCAAATAAAATTTTGCCATGACATACGAAATAGAGAAGCATGGCCTTGATGTGTTACACTTAGTCCTCCCATTGTCATGTTTTAACCTACAAGCAACTCTGCCACTTTACATGTCATTGTGAGCGTTTCAGAATCATTCAGGCTATAAATCAGTGAAAAAACCTTGGCTGGGGTGATTCTAGCTATTTAATTCAAGGTTTGTATCTAAAATGTGTATCAGATATTTCACGTCAAGCTACCACTACCTTATGATTAAGTGGGACAATATCCACTGGTAACTATGTTATTTCCAAATATTTCAAACAATTTCTAGGTGTGAATGCAACATTTTTACTTAAAATTCAAACTAAAATTATATAAATTGTTTTTAAAAGCTATAAAGAGTATAATCTGCATACTCCTCAGCAGCACCAGAAAAGGGCAGGAAATACAAGCAGTTCAGTTGCTCAATGGTGTCTGATTCTTTGTGACCCCATGGACTGCAGCACACCAGGCTTCCCTGTCCATTGCCAACTCCTGGAGCTTGGTCAAACTTGTGTCCATTGAGTCGGTGATGCCTTCCAACCATCTCACTCTCTATCATCCCCTTCTCCTCCTGCCTTCAATCTTTCCCAGCATCAGGGTCTTTAAAATGAGTCAGGTGCCCAAAGTATTGTAGCTTCAACTTCAGCATCAGTTCTTCCAATGAATATTCAGGACTGATTTCCTTTAGGATGGACTGGTTGGATGGCATCACCGACTCGATGGACATGGGTTTGGGTAGACTCCAGGAGTTGGTGATGGACAGGGAAGTCTGACGTGCTATGGTTCATGAGGTCACAAAGACTTGGCTATGACCGAGCAGCGAAACTGAACTGAACAGATGAGACCAGATGCCATGGTGTTAGTTTTCTGAATGTTGAGTTTTAATCCAACGTTTTTACTTTCCTCTTTTACTTTCATCAAGAAGCTCTTTAGTTCTTTGCTTTCTGCCATAAGGGTGGTGTCATCTGCATATCTGTGGTTATTGATACCTCTCCTGGAAATCTTGATTCCAGCTTGTGCTTCAACGAGCCTGGCATTTCTCATGATGTACTCTGCATATAAGTTAAATAAACAGGGTGACAATACACAGCCTTGACAGAGTCCTTTCAAATTTTGAACCAGTCCATTGTTCCATGTCCAGTTCTAACTGTTGCTTCCTGACCTGTGTACAGATTTCTCAGGAGGCAGGTAAGGTGGTCTGGTATTCCCATCAGTTTAAGAATTTTCCACAGTTTTTTTGTGATCCACACAGTTAAAGGCTTTTAGCATAGTCAATAAAGCAGAATTAGATGTTTTTCTGGAACTTTCTTGCTTTTTCTATGATCCAGTAGATGTTGGAAATTTGATCTCTGGTTCCTCTGCTCTTCTAAATCCAGCCTGAACATCTTGAAGTGTTCATTTCATGCATTGTTGAACCCTTGCTTGGAGAATTTTGAGCATTACTTTCCTAACATGTAAGTTGAGTGCAGTTGTGTGGTAATTTGAATATTCTTTGGCATTGTTTTTCTTTGGGATTATAATGAAAACTGATCTTTTCCAGTCTTTTGGCCACAGCTGAGTTTTCCAAATTTTCTGGCATATTGAGTGCAGCACTTTCATAGCATCATCTTTTAGGATTTGAAATAGCTCAGCTGGAATTCTATCACCTCCATTAGTTTTGTTCATAGTAATATTTCAAGTGACAAGGCCACTTAACTTCAAAATCCAGGATTTCTGGCTCTAGGTGAGTGAGCACACAGTCATGGCTACCTCGGTAATTAAGTTCTTTTTTGTATAGTTCTTCTGTGTATTCTTGCACCTTTTCTTAGTATCTTCTGCTTCTGTTAGGTCCATACTATTTCTGCACTTTACTGTGCCCATCCTGGCATGTATGTTCCCTTGCTATCTCAGATTTTCTTGAAGAGATCTCTAGTTTCCCATTCTAAGTTTTTCCTCTATTTCTTTGTACTGATCCCTGAGGAAGGCTTTCTTATCTCCTTGCTGTTCTTTGGGACTCTGAATTCATATGGGTATATCTTTCCTTTTATCCTTTGCCTTTAGCTTCTTTTCTTTTCTCAACTATTTGTAAGGCCTTCTCAGACAACTGTTTTTTCTTTTTCCATTTGTTTTTCTTGTGGATGGTCTTGATCACTGCCTCCTTTACAATGTCATGAACCTTTTTCCATAGTTCTTCACCTAGTTCTTCTCTCTGTCTATGAGACCTAATACCTTGAGTCTATTTTTCACTTGTATAATAATAAGGGATTTGATTTAGGTCATACCTGAATGGTCTAGTGATTTTCCCTACTTCTTTCAATTTAAGTCTGCTTCATTTTGTACTCAAAGGCCAAACTTGCCTGTTACTCCAGCTATCTCTTGACTGCCCACTTTTGCATTCCAGTCACCTATGATGAAAAAGACATCCTTTTTTGGTGTGAGTTCTAGAAGGTCTTGTAGGTCTTCATAGAACCATTCAACTTCAGCTTCTTCAGCATTAGTTGTTGTGACATAGACTTGGGTTGCTGTGATAATGAGTGGTTTGCCTGGGAAACAAACAGAAATCATTGTCATTTTTGAGACTGCACCCAAGTACTTACTGCATTTTGGACTCTTTTGTTGACTATGAGGAAACATCATCACAAATGTCAAATATTCGTTTGATGTCTTCTTGGATAGTTTGTTCATTAATATTGAATATTTTACAACTTTTTTTACATAGAAAATTTGAATTTACATCTTTAATTTTTGATAAGTGTCCCAGAAACCTGAAGAACATGGGAAAAATAAAGTAAGCCAAAAAGAGAAAGAAGCAACATGAAATGTCAATCTCAAGGACAACACCAATAATAAATTACATTTTGCTCATTCATGTATATACCCATTCCAATTTTATGTATTATGATTTTTTTCAATTTATATTAACATGATAGTTGAAAACAGTACCTCATTCTCCAAATAACATTCACTGCAGTCCACTTTTATGGATATATATTTTTATGCATATTGGGTATTTCGTTTTCTTCTTTTATGGCATATTTATATAATTGCCTATTTTTCTATCATGTACTTGTTCTTCCCTTAAAGATTTGAACTGCCTCTTGATTTACTGAAGTTATCAGATTTTATGTACAACATATGCTCTTTACCAGCACTTTTACTGTTTTCAGTTTGATTTATGGGACTTTTATAAATTTAATGTTTTTATTTATTCAAGTTTACTAAATATTTTTGTCATTTCTATGCTTAGAAAGATCCTTTTATCACTATATTTTAAAATTTACATATACACATTTCTACTTCTATGTATTCATGTTTTACATATAAATTTTTAAGCTATCTATAGATTGTTTTGGTGTTGCTGGTGATGTATATTTCCAAAATAACCTAGCTAAACAATGTTAGTTAAGTATATTGACAAAAATATCAATTCTTCGTTATTTAAAATGATGAATACTGAATATTAAAATTTATATATGCTTGAATCTGCTTCTTGACTTTATTGATTTGTTTGCCTGTTATGATGCTGGAACACACCTTTGATTAATTATTTCTACTTTAAATGATCGATAGAGCTTATCCACCTTTGTTTAAGCTAAAATTTCAGAAATTTCCTTTTATATTTATTCATATTTATTCACATAAATTTAAGCTGTATTTCTAAAAATCTATCAAAATTTTATGGAGAATTTAACTGAGATTATCTTAAAGTTTTAGATTTATTTTGAGGATAATTTGAGCCCCTACCTTCAGTAGCCCCATCTTTCGCAGAAACACTCTAATTTCTCCTGGGATAAGTTTTTGCATACATATTATTACTAGATTATAAGTCTGTCTTGGTCATATTCATTTAAGATAGACTAAGTGGTGCAGTGGTAAAGACTCCACCTGCCAATACAGGAGACACATGAGATGTGGGTTTGATCCCTGGGTCCAGAAGACCCCCTGGAGAAGGAAAAAACAACCTACAGCAGTATTCTTGCCTAGAGAATCCTACAGACAGAGGAGCCTGGCAGGCTACAGTCCACGGGGTCGCAAAGAGTCAAACACAACTGAGCACGCATGCACTGATATTTACATTTGTGAAGTTTTACAATATTTTACTTTTTCTGACCTCTGCATTTAACAAATTTTTCTCTTTGCCTCAATAATTCTATCCATTCTTAACATTAAGTACTTTAGTAATTATTTTATTTTTCATTGAAGTGTAGTCGATTTACAACATTTCAATAATTTCAGGTGTACAACACAATAATGTCTTTATAGATTATACTCCCTTTAAAGTTGTTATAAAATATTGGCCACATTTTCTGTGCTGTGCAATATATCCTTGCTGCTTATTTATCTTGTACAAAGTAGGTTGAATCTTTTAATCTCCTACCCCTACCTTCCACTCTCCAATTCCCTTTTCCACTGGTCACCACTAGTTTGTTCTATGTATCTGTGAGTCTGTTTCTCTTTTGCTATATTTGCTTATTTTATTTTTTAGACTCAACATGTAAGTGATGGCATACAGTGTTTGTCTTTCTTTGTCTGATGTTACTTTAGTGACTATTAAATTATAAGCTACAGGCTAATTTTATGTGATGAACTCCTTCCATCTTATAATTTAAGAATGTTTTTATATTGTTAATTTCACAATTGATCTTCCTTCTATTAAAGGAAATGTTTTATCTATATGTTAATTTTTATTATTCACTAACATCTTCTTCATAACAACTTCCATATCTCTCACATTCCTCTCTTTTGTATGTAATTTTCTTAGTGTTATTCCCCACATCATTGATCCAAGTTTCTTCATTGTTGATTCTACTCTTTACTTCTTATATGCCATTTTCTTCCATTATACTTTTCTATTTTAAAAACTATTTCATATGTCCCTAAGTTCAGTTTTAATAGGATTCATAGCAACTCCACATAAAAATTTGATTTAGATTTCCCTCTTTAATAATGCTTTAAATATTTTCAAAAATTATTTCTTACTTCTTTATCCAAAGATTACCTGGATAAATGCATTTTCTATAACCATGAAGTAAAATCAATGATATATTCTAAATGAATGGAAAAGGATGATCTTTCATTATAATGTGTACTGATAAGGCAGTTACAGCCAATTAAATATAAAGATATAAGCAATTCAAAACTTTTAAAACATATCACCCTTTTCTCCTATGCATCTATCAAGATGTCAATTAAAATTGAGAATCTATAGTTCACAGAGAAGAATAAATATAATTATATCTGGTATAATTCATTCACCCACATAGACCATTTTACCAAATTGGCAGAACTGATCACATCCCTGGGTTGTTACATTAACATCATGCCTCGGACAGATCCTGTCATAAAAAATTTTATAAAGTACTTTCGTACCTTAATAAAGATAAATAATCTTTTCATAAAGTTTTATATACAAAATAATTTATCCTGCATTGCAATAATTATCAGTTATCTCTTGAAATTCCAATTCCTGAAATGGAAGTGAAGTGAAAGTCACTGTTATGTCTGACTCTTTGCGACTCTGTACAGGCCACGGAACTCTCTGGGCCACAATATTGGAGTGGGTAGCCTTTCTCTTCTCCAGGGAATAGTACCAATCCAGGGATTGAACCCAGGTCTCCTTCATTGCAGGCGAATTCTTTACCAGCTGAGCTTCAAGGGAAGCATGGATACATATATATCCCTATTTTTTCTGCTTTTCTAAATAACCATTACGAATACATCATTTTTCAGATGGTTAAACATTGGCTCAATTTGTTTTTTATTCTAGATAACCCAGCTAACTTTAAAATAAGATTAATGCTAACACAAATGTCTTTAGACTCTGAAATAATGACCCCTTCCACTATAATATACTGCTTTTCAATTAATGGTACTCCCAGTTTTCATAAGTCACAGAAAATTATATTTTTATAGATGAGAAGAGAATATATTTGAGCAAATGCACCAACACTCTGTCCCTTAGATTAGCAAAGGAGAAAAATAACCAGGTTCCATAAGAACTTTAACCTTAGCTTCATCAATCTAATGCTTTAACTTATTGAATAAATGGCAGCCAGTAGTATCTGGCCATTTTGAATCAGTAAAAAGGGAGGAATAAAATGATTATTGCCTGGTCAGGTTTTAAAATCATATTTCCCATCATATCATTTTTGCTTTATGTCATTTAGACTTCCTCACTTCAAAATATAAATCCTTGTAGCAAAAAGTACTGTCAGAAGCTAAAATTTAGAGCTCACAGAGCTAAAACATGAATTACTACTGAGTCACTGCTCTGCTAAACTCTTTGGTAAAACTTCCCATATAAGCTCAACCTTAAAAAATAAAAAAAAAAGTAAATATTTTCTAGAGTTAAATTCCAATTTTGGACCTAAATGCAGTTTGTAGAACTTGCTGAGGCTTTTGTTGTTAAAGACTCAAAGGTCAGATGACAGGCAAAGCGATTCAACAGAAAGCTAAAAATGATTGTGTTAAAGCTGTCAGGAGGCCACAGTGAAAACAAACCAGAAACCTTGAAATGCTTCAGCTCATCCACTGCACAGTGATTGTAGCCATCTGAGGACTTTTCTAAGAATGAATCACATTCTACTCTTCAAGGACAATGAAAAATGAACTATTTATGTAATGTTTCAGACTTCATTTTCTGAAATACTTTTTTACAAAGTTGTATTCTGAAGTGGAGTATTTAGACAACCAGATGGAAAACTTAGTCATCCAAACATAAACTGCTAAAATACAGCAGGAACTGAGATAATTTAGTTTGACTTAATCAGTAAAAATCAGCATTAATTTTCCTTTCTAAGTTAATGCCATCGGTTAAAGGATGTAATGCAATTTCTTAGAATAGCCTGAGGAATTAGGATTATAAGGAGAAATCACACATATCAAGCAGTTTGGAATGGTTTTCTTGAAGTTGTTGATTTTTTAGTGCCTACTATTCTAGAATTTCCTTGTTGATTTCCAAAATTCAAAAAGTAAATTTTTCCCAGTTAAAATTGAGTTCTAAATGAAAAATTGCTAGACTCCTGGTGGCAAAAAGAAAACTATAGCTTATGGCTACATGATTTTATCTCTCTATTGATCATCACATTTCTACATACATACTATAAACATAGATATTAACATAGTAATATTTACATATAAATGTTAATAAATAAATATGTAAGTAAAGTTTTATATAAATGTTAATATGTTTATATATATATCCTATAATATATAGGTATACATGTTTTAATAGGTATGGACTTCCTTGGTGGCTCAGTGATAAAGAATCTGCCTGCTAATGTAAGAGACACAGGTTTGATCCCCGAGTCAGGGTGATCCCTGGGAGAAGGAATTGGGCAACCCACTCTGGTATTCTTGCCTAGGAAATCTCATGGACAGAGGATCCTGGCAGGCTACAGTCCGTGGGATCACAGAGAGTCAGACAACTAAGTCAGACAACTAACAACTCTAAGTCACAACTTGGTGGCTAAACAGCAACAACAGCAACAACAATATATGTAGGTATGTGCAGTGTGTATAATCTCCATGGTAAGACATTTAAGACGTTTTCCCATGTATTCCCAAAAACAGCAAATGATTTACCATCATAGTACTTTTGTGCATTGATTTTAGATAGATGAGTTCATCTCTTATAAATATCCTCTAAAGTATGCTTCCCAATTTTTCTTCATGAGGTCCCTCAAAATACATCCTAGGAGCTCATAACCTGTAATATTACCTCAGACAATACTGATTAATATATAACAAACTATGTAGTCAATTTTATTTTGGAAGAACACATTGTAAATAGAAAGCGTATGCATTAAATTATTGAAATGATTATTTTTAATAATAAAATATATCTACTTTCCCCATCTATTTCTGTTTTATCTCACTTTATTGTACCTAGATATTGCAAATTTTCCATTTTGTCTTTCAATAATAATTGGAGTGTAATCAATTTATAATGTTGTATTTGTTTCTACTGTACAACAATATGAATGAGCTATATGTATATCCCCTCCTGTTGAATGTCTGTCTCATCCTCCCATCCCACCCCTCCTCATCTGTTTTTTTAAAGAAATATGTACATTACTAAAGCTTAAGAAGTCCACTACACAACACACTCAAGGACTTAGGAATCTTCCAGTTTTAATCATAGTTCCATGGAATATTGTCTCATCTGAAGCAAAAACAAAATTCCAAATACAAAAAGAGGTGTAATTTTATTTTTAATTTCCACAGCTTCTTTTTCTTATAAACTTTTTCCTTTTATAGTTTTTTTAACTGGAAAAGTAAACAGAAGTAATTTCCAGAAATCAAACTTTATATGCATAAATAATAATTACAGTTGCCTCTTGAACATTGCAGTGTTAGGGGCACAACTTGGTGCAGAAGAAAGTCCACATATTGTTATCTCTATCTCAAAAACAAAAGAACTGATAAATGACTCACCGAAAGGAAGGAAACTGAAGCAGTTTGGATAGAATCAGAACTTAAACTTCAGGTTTTTTTATTCCAATTTTGTGATCTCTATGTGAACATTGCCATTCCCCTGAACTTTGATCTGTAAAGTGAAAATTATTGAAAAATATCCACATGTACAAATACACATTACATGCAGTACTTGGGTGTAACATCAAAATGACAGAATGACCTTGGTTCATTTCCAAGGCAAACCAAACAGCATCACAGTAATCCAAGTCTATACCCCATCCACTAATGCCAAAGAAGCTGAAATTGACTGGTTCCATGAAGACCTACGATACCATCTAGAACTAACACCAAAAAAAAAAAAAAAAGATGTTCTTCTCATTATAGGGGAATTGAATGCAAAAGTAGGAAGTCAAAAGACGCCCAGAATAACAGGCAAGTTTAGCCTTGAAGTAAAAAATGAAGCAGAGCAAAGGCTAATAGAGTTCTGTCAAGAGAACACGCTGATCATAGTAAACACCCTTTCCCAACAACTCCAAGAGACAACTTTACACATGGACATCGCTAGATGGTCAATACTGAAATCAGATAGATTATGTTTTTTGCAGCCAAGGAGGGAGAAACACTGTACAGTCAGCAAAAAAGAAAAAAAGACTTGGAGCTGACTATGACTCAGATCATAAACATTTTATTATAAATTTTAGGCTTAAATTGAATGATCTACATCAAATCCCTTATGATTATACACAGGAGATGACAGATTCAAGAGATTACATCTGATAGACAGAGTGCCATAGTGAAGAACAATGGACTGAGATTCATAACATTCTATGGGAGGCAGTGACCAAAACCATCCCAAAGAAAAAGAAATGCAAGAAATCAAAGTGTTTGTCTGATGAGTCCCTACAAATAGCTGAGGAAAGAAGACAAGCAAAAGACAAGGCAGAAGGGGGAAGATATACCAAATGAATGCAGAGTCACAAAGAATAGCAAGGAGAGATAAGAAGGCCTTCTTAAATAAGCAATGCAAAGAAGTAGAGGAACACAATAGAATGGGAAAGACTAGAGATCTCTTTAAGAAAATTGCAGATATCAAGAGAACATTTCATGCAAGGATGGACACAATAAAGAATAGAAATGGTAACAACCTAACAGTAGCAGAAGAGATTAAGAAGAGGTGGCAAGAATACACAGAAGAAAGGTCTTAATGACCCAAATGACCAAGAAGCTGTAGTTACTCAACTATAGTCAGACTTCCTGGAGTCTAAAGTCAAGTGGGCCTTAGGAAACATTTCTACAAACAAAGATAGTGACTGTGCTAGAATTCCAGCTGAACTATTTCAAGTCCTAAAGATGATACCATTAAAGTGCTTCACTCAATATGTCAGCAAATTTGGAAAACTCAGTCGTGGCCACAGGACTGGAAAAAGTCACTTTTTATTCCAATCCCAAAGAAAGACAATGCCAAAGAATGTTCAAACTACCATATCATTGCACTCATTTCACATGCTAGCAAGGTTATGCTCAAAGTCCTTCAAGCTAAGCTTCAGCAGTACCTGAACTGAGAACTTTCAAATGTACAAGTTAGGTTTAGAAAAAGCAGAGAAACCAGAGAGCAAATGCCAACATTTGCTAGAGAAAGCAAGGGAGTTCCAGAAAAACATCTACTTCTGCTTCATTGACTATGCTAAAGCCTTTCACTGTGTGAATTACAACAAACTGGAAAATTCTTAAAGTGATGGGAGTACCAGAACATCTTACCTATCTCCTGAGAAACCTGTATTAAGTCAAGACAAAACAACTAGAACCAGATATGGAACAACAGACTGTTTCAAAATTGGGGAAGAAGTTTGGCATGATTATGTATTGTCACCCTGCTTATTTAACTTCTATGAAGAAGAGTACATCATTTGAAATGCCAGGCTGGATGAAGCACAAGCTAGAATCAAGACTGCTGGCAGAAATATCAACAGCCTCATATATGCAGATGATATCACTCTAATGGCAGATAGTGAAGAGGAAATAAAAAACCTCTTGATGAGGGTAAAAGAGGAGAGTGAAAAAGTTGACTTGAAACTCAACATGCAAAAACGAAGATCATGGCATTCAGTCCCATCACTTCATGGCATATAGAAGGGGAAAAGTGAAGCAGTGACAGATTTTATTTTCTTGGGCTGTAAAATCACTGAGGATGGTGAATGCAGCCATGAAGTTAAAAGACACATGTTACTTGGAAGGAAAACTATGACAAAACTAGACAACATATTGAAAAGCAGAGACATCACTTTGCCGATAAAGATCCACATAGTCAAAGCAATGTGTGTGTGTGTGTGTGTGTGTGTGTGTGTGTGTGTGTGTTTAATATGAATGTGAGAGTTGGACCATAAATAAGACTGAGATCCAAAGAATCAATGCTTTGAAATCGTGGTGCTGGAGAAGACTCTTGAGAGTCCCTTGGACTGCAGGGAGATCAAACTAGTCAATCTTAAAGGAAATCAACTCTAAATATTCATTGGAAGGACTGATGCTGAAGCCAAAGCTCCAATACTTTGGCCACATGATGGGAAGTGTGGGCTCACTGGAAAAGACCCAGTGATGTTGGGGAAGACTGAGGGTAAAAGGAGAAGGGGGTGACAGAGAATGAGGTGGTTAGATAGCATCACCAACCCAATGGACATGAATGTGGACAAACTCCAGGAGACAGTGGAGGACAGAGGAGCCTGGTGTGCTGCAGTTTATGGAGTCTCAGAGTGGGACATGACTTGGTGACTGAACAACAAGCACATCTATTCTTAACCCTAGGTAATCTTTAACATTAGCAGTTTCATTCCACACAATATGTTTTCCAAATGTATACAAATATGTATTTATCTATATATTCTATATATTTATGTTTTGTTTTTAGTATTTTATGTATTATCAAATATATAGAATACATATTATATGTATTTGTGTATTAATCAACTCACATGCAAACAAATATAGCTGGAAATTTGTTAATAGTAGCTATAGCTTACAATGCTGACCACTGCCTTGAAATACAGATGAAAGGTTAGAGGAAGAATGGTAGGAAATGGCAAAAAAAAAAAAAAAAAGTCCTCCTATCAAAAAAGGCTATCATATATGCAGCCAAAAATTACACTGCTGCTAATGCAATATATAACTGTGGGCTACAAAGAGAAAACTAATACAGAACCCTGTTTTAAAACAATTAGCCACAAAACAAACAATATCACTTAGTAGAACATTTTATTTTTTTGCACTTTTTGATATTCTGTTGTGTGGTGAGCCTCTCATTGTCTCAGGTTTTGAGTATTTGAATAGTAAGGAATGTAGGAAACTCATTCCCAATGAAGTCAAATAGGCACAACCTTCCAAGAAATGGTGGGATGGGGGATATTTAAAACCACTTGAATCAACTCTTGACCAAGGGAGACAGGAGCTAAGATAAACGCTGCTTTCTTTCTCTTCAGGAAAAATCTGATCTAAGAGATATTTCATGTTATCAGGCAATCAGTTACCTATTGTTTAATATCTAATATTGATACATACCTTCCTTTTTCCCTGCTTCCATCCCTTTGTTTCTTAGCCCAGACATTGAATGTCATTTGCAACTAAGCTGTTTCCAAATAAACCTTTTTCTCAAGCTCTATGTTGGGAAAAATTAAGGTTAAAACATAAAGCATACTTAGAGTTTGAATCAATATGAAGATAAAACATTTATAACATGAATGTTTTACTTTTTGCCTCATAAATTTTCCAAATTTTTCATTACCTTTTACCATAGAAAGCCTAGAAATATGTTACTCCTTTCTGGTAAAAAAATAACATAGAAATAGGAATGAAAACAAGATCACTGAAAGTCTGGATCTTTGCAATGTTAGCAGTCAATAATAAGCTCATCCTGATACATAAAATACTAAGTTACAAACATCTGATTTCCTAGATGAATGGAAAATTATAATTGAACTGAATTGTTGTTCACAAAAGAATTTTAAACAAATAAAAACTAGTTACAATGGAAAGAAACATAGGAAGCAAATGCAAGTGTTCACCTACTAACCGGTACTGGACATCTCCTATATGCAATACATAGGATCCTGGTGTAACAGGAATCATGTTAACCTGAAAACATTTCCATTATAAAATACCATGAAATGTTGGATAAAATACAGTAACCAACACTTAAATACATATCCAAACTCACAGGCAGCATACACCAACAACAAAGGAAAACCTTTAAACTAGAGCAGTCAATGGAAGCTCCAGTGTATCACTGAATGAATCCTAGCTACAGAGTGCACACATGCTCATTCAGCTCAGTCATGTCCAACTTTTCATGACCACATGGTCTGTAGCCTGCCAGACTCTTCTGTTCATTGAATTTTCCAGGCAAAAATACTGGAGTGGCTAGCCGTTCCCTTGTCTAGGGGATCTTCCTGACCCAGATATCAAACCCAAGTCTCCTGCATTGCAGATTCTTTACCATCTGAGCCAAAGGGAAGATTGAATAGTGTGTATAATTAAAAAAAAAAAAAACTGCCAGCTAAACTAAGGCACATCTTAATTACTTACCAAGTTCACAGCCTCACATTGACAAAAGTGATCATCACTTCACCTGCATGATTAAGATAATCTAATGGGTCTATCTTCATGCCTGCTTTCTTGCCTTATTTTTATTAGTCCACACAAGACTGCCAGTCATCTTTTAAAAATACAAATGTCATCATGTTTTTTAGTGTAAAAACTTTCCCTGATTTTCAATTTAGAAAATGATTGTTTAAAATAATTTCACCATGGTCTACAATACTTTGCCTGACCTGCCTGGCCTCTGACTTCCCTGAAACGTAATGGCAAACATCTCTCTAACTCACTATGTCTCAGCTATATGGCCTTAAATGTGTCATACATGCCACGTTGTTGCTGTTGTTGCTAACTGGTATTCAACTCCTTGCAACCACATGGAGCCCTCCAGGCTCCTCTGTCCATAGAATTCTCCAGACAAGAATATTGGAATGTCTTCCAACCCATGTCTCCTGTGACTCCTGCATTGACAGTCAGATTCTTTTACCAGGGAAGCCCCATACCTGCCATACATCTTATCACATGTCTAGATTACATTCTTGTCTTCTCTACTCAACCTCTCTAATTACTATAATGACTCTTGTTAAAATAACTGTGGATGGTGACTGCAGCCATGAAATTAGAAAATGATTGCTTTCTGGAAGGAAAGCTATGACAAATCTAGTGTATTAGAAGGCAAAGACATCACTTTGCCAACAAATATCCAGATAGTCAAAGCTATACTCTCCACTAGTCATGTATGTATGTGAGAGCTGGACCACAGAAAAAGCAGAGCACTGAAGAATTGACGCCTTTGAAATGTGGTGCTGGAGAAGACTCTTGAGAGTCCTTTGGACAGTAAGGAGCTCAAACCAGTCAATCCTAAAGGAAATCAACCCCAAATATTCATTGGAAGGACTGATACTGAAGCTGAAGCCCCAATACTTTGTCCACCTGCTGTTAAGATTTCATTGGAAAAGACCCTTATGATGGGAAAGATTGAAGGCAAAAGGGGAAGAGGGTGACAGAGGATGAGTTGGTTGGGTGGTACCAGCAACTCAATGGACATGAATTCGAGCAAACTCTGGGAGATGGTGTGGGACAGAGAGCTGCAGTCAATGGGGTCACAAAAAGTCAGACACAACTTGGTGACTGAACAGTAACTCTTATTAACCTTTAAGGATTCAGTCTTTAACCTTCAGACAAAGTAAATTTTCCTTGTTTCAGATGTAACCTCTTTTACACTTGTCATGAAACTTCATAGAACTACATAAAATTATCACTAGTTGCTGAATCATTGTAATTAAATCTAAACTTGCATCGTAGCACAGATACAAATAAAAAACAAGAAACAAAGCATTAAAGTACAGTTCAAAGGAAAATCATAAAAATAAACACTTACATAACCACCACCATCAAGAAAGAGAACATTATGGACATGACTGGGCATCCACCCAGCATGCCTTATCTCAACAGATACCTCTCCATCAACATCAGTAATTTGCTTTTCCTTTTAAAGCATAGTGTAGGTATGAGTGTTTTAAACTTTTCAACCATACATTTATTTTATTTGTGCTTATTTTTGCAATTCTCATTCTATATGTGTAATTCTTCTATGCAGTTGTGTAATTAGGTCTTTCTTATTAATATAAACATTGACTCTTCTATCTTTAATATTTTTAGTTTTTAACACCTATAATGATGCTATGACATACTTACACATATTTCTTAGTGTATATTTCACACATTTATTTTGGAAGAAAGTAACAATGGATTTTTCACTGTCATAAACTAGACATTTATTCTGGTTAATTATTTTTCACTGTGGATGTAATGATTTAAATTTCACAGCAATATATAAGAGTTTCCATTGTCTCAAAGCCTTGCCAATGTTTTATATTTTAGGCATTCTTCTAGGGTACAGAGTGATATTTCATTGTGCTTCTAAACTTATATATATATACATATATATATACATATATATACACATACACATATTATTTTGGCAGTGGACCTTAAAGGGAGGTCCTCAATGTGTTTTTAATTGGCCTTTTCTTGATGACTAGTCAATTTGATCATATTTTATTATCTGTCATAAAATTGGCCATGTGGATACATTTTTTGAAGTGTTTCTGCAAGATTTTTTTCCAGTTAGTTCTTGGGATGTTCAAACTTTTCTTATTATTTATGTTAAGTATAAGATATTTCTAACTTTTATTTATTCTGTAGTTTATCTTTTTGTTGTTTCAACAATATTTGTTGATAAAAATGAGACCTTAATTGTAATGCACATTGCCTTATGAAATTGAATTTTCTGTTGTCTAAAATGTTGAAAAGGTAGCAATTTCATACGATTCTACACAATGGTTCAATTTTTCAAACATCCCTTTGAGGATAGTACTTTTCATATCTTTTAAAGAAATATTCACTCTCACAAATCATGATATTCACCTATTTGAGGAAATTATCCTTCCATTTTCATTTTGTGCTATAATTCATCTGAAATTCATTTTCTTGAGATTATCATATACATTCTAGAATCACCCTAGCAATAAATGATTCATCAATATATATAATCTCTTTCTGGGCTTTTTATTTTGTGTCACTGGCCTATTTGTCTAACATTGCTTCAATAGAGCACTCTTAAATACTATATTTTTATTTTTTTATTTAAAAAATTCCATTGCATTTTTATTGAAGTATAGTCAACATACAATATTATGTTAGTCTCAAGTGTACAACATAATGATTTAATATTTATATAATTTATGAATTTATTACCACAATAAGTCTCATAAGCCAGCTGTCACCATGGACATTCACAGTTATTACAATATTATTGATAATATTTTAAATGCTGTATGTTACTCTCCATGACATTTATCTTATGATTAGAAGGTTATATCACCACTTAATCCCCTTCACCTATTTTGCCCAATTCAAACTCCACTGTCCTTGGACAACCACCAGTGTGTTCTTTGTATCTTTGTTTGCTCTTCTGTTGTTTGTTTCAGTTTTTTTTTTTTTAGATGCTATGTATCTGTGAAATCACATAGTATTTGTTTTTATCTGCCTTATTTCACTTATCACTTATCATAAGGCCTTATAAATCCATCCTTGTCATTCCAAATGTGAAGATTTTATTCTTTTATTTTTACAGCTGAATAATATTTCAGTGTGTGTGTGTGTGTGTGTGTGTTGTATCTATGTTCATAAGTTACATTGGCCTGTAATTTTACGATTTTGTAGTCTTTTTATCTGGTTTTGCTATCAGGTATTCCAGCCTTGTAGAATCATGTCAGTTTTAAAAAAAATACTTTGAGAAGGATTGGTATTAACTCTTAAGTTTATTGATGAAGCTGTCTAGTCCTGAAGTCTTGCTTTCTGGAAATATTTCAAATTACTAGCTCAGTTTCATTAGTAGTGACCAATCTGTTCAGATTTTCTGTCTCTTTCTGATACATTCTTGGAGATTATATCTTTTTAGGAATTTGTCCATTTCTTCTAGATATCCAGTTTGTTGGTGCATAATTCTTTATTTTAATCATTTATCATTCTTTCTATATCTGTGTTTTGGGTTGTAACTTTTCTATTTTGATTTTATTTATTTGGGCCCTCTATTTTGTTGCTGAGTTTGTTTAAAGTTTTATCAATTTTGTTTATCTTTTCAAAGAACCAGTTCTTAGTATCATTGATCTTTTCTATATTTTTAGTCTCTATTTCACATATTTCTGCTCTCATCTTTATTATTTCCTTTTCCTACTAATATTGTGGGGTTTTTTAATTTTTTAATTTTTTTTTTTTTACTTTACAATACTGTATTGATTTTGCCATACATCAACATGAATCTGCCACGGGTGTACATAAGTTCCCACTCCTGAACATCCCTCCCACCTCCCTCCCCAAGCATCCTGTATCCTGTATCAAGCCTAGACTGGCAATTCATTTCTTATATGATATTATACATGTTTCAATGCCATTCTCCCAAATTATCCCACCCTCTCCCTCTCCTTCAGAGTCAAAAAGTCTGTTCTGTACCTCTGAGTCTCTTTTGCTGTCTCGCATACAGGGTTATCATTTCCATCTTTCTAAATTCCATATATATGTGTTAGTATACTGTATTGGTGTTTTTCTTTCTGGCTTACTTCACTCTGTATAATAGGCTGCAGTTTCATCCACCTCATTAGAACTGATTCAAATATATTCTTTTTGATGGCTGAGTAATACTCCATTGTGTATATGTACCAAAGCTTTCTTATCCATTCCTCTGCTGATGGACATCTAGGTTGCTTCCATGTCCTGGCTATTATAAACAATGCTGTGATGAACATTGGGGTACATGTTTCTCTTTCAATTCTAGTTTCCTTGGTGTGTATGCCCAGCAGTGGAATTGCTGGGTCATAAGACAGTTCTATTTCCAGTTTTTTAAGGAAACTCCACACTGTTCTCCATAGTGGCTGTACTAGTTTGCATCCCCACCAACAGTGTAAGGGGGTTCCCTTTTCTCTACACCCTCTCCAGCATTTATTGCTTATAGACTTTTGGATTGCAGCCATACTGACTGGTGTGAAATGATACCTCATTGTGGTCTTGATTTGCATTTCTCTGATAGTGATGTTGAGCATCTTTTCATGTGTTTGTTAGCCACCTGTATGTCTTATTTGGAGAAATGTCTGTTTAGTTCTTTGGCCCATTTTTTGATTGGGTCGTTTATTTTTCTGGAGTTGAGCTGCATGAGTTGCTTGTATATTTTTGAGATTAGTTGTTCGTCAGTTGTTTTATTTGCTGTCATTTTCTCCCAATCTGAAGGCTGTCGTTTCACCTTGCTTATAGTTTCCTTTGTTGTGCAGAAGCTTTTAATTTTAATTAGGTCCCATTTGTTTATTTTTGCTTTTATTTCCAATATTCTGGGAGGTGGATCATAGAACATCCTGCTGTGATTTATGTCGGAGAATGTTTTGCCTATGTTCTCCTCTAGGAGTTTTATAGTTTCTGGTCTTACGTTTAGATCCTTAATCCATATTGAGTTTATTTTTGTGAATGGTGTTAGAAAGTGTTGTAGTTTCATTCTTTTACAAGTTATTGACCAGTTTTCCCATCACCACTTGTTAAATATATTGTCCTTAATCCATTGTATATTCTTGCCTCCTTTGTCAAAGTTAAGGTGCCCATAGGTGTGTGGTTCATAGAGGATCCTGCTGTGATTTATGTCGGAGAATGTTTTGCCTATGTTCTCCTCTAGGAGTTTTATAGTTTCTGGTCTTACGTTTAGATCCTTAATCCATATTGAGTTTATTTTTGTGAATGGTGTTAGAAAGTGTTGTAGTTTCATTCTTTTACAAGTTATTGACCAGTTTTCCCATCACCACTTGTTAAATATATTGTCCTTAATCCATTGTATATTCTTGCCTCCTTTGTCAAAGTTAAGGTGCCCATAGGTGTGTGGATTTATCTTGGGGCTTTCTATTTTGTTCCATTGATCTATATTTCTGTCTTTGTGCCAGTACCATACTGTCTTGATGACTATGGCTTTGTAGTAGAGCCTGAAGTCAGACAGATTGATTCCTCCAGTTCCATTCTTCTTTCTCAAGATTGCTTTGGCTATTCAAGCTTTTGTGTATTTCCATACAAATTGTGAAATTATTTGTTCTAGCTCTGTGAAAAATACTGCTGGTAGCTTGATAGGGATTGCATTGAATCTATAGATTGCTTTGGGTGGTATATTCATTATCACTATATTGATTCTTCCAATCCATGAACATGGTATATTTCTCCATCTATTAGTGTCCAGTTTGATTTCTTTCACCAGTGTTTTATAGTTTTCTATATATAGGTATTTAGTTTCCTTAGGTAGATATATTCCTAAGTATTTTATCCTTTTCGTTGCAATGGTGAATGAAATTGTTTCCTTAACTTCTTTTTCTACTTTCTCATTATTAGTGTATAGGAATACCCCACTCACATCTATGGATAGATCAACTAAACAGAAAATTAACAAAGAAACACAAACTTTAAATAATACAATAGACCAGTTAGACCTAAATGATATCTATAGGACATTTCACCCCCAAACAATGAATGTCACCTTTTTCTCAAGTGCTCACAGAACCATCTCCAGGATAGATCACATCCTGGGCCATAAATCTAGCCTTGGTAAATTCAAAAAACTTGAAATCATTCCAAGCATCTTTTCTGACCACAATGCAGTAAGATTAGATCTCAATTACAGGAGAAAGCTATTAAAAATTCCAATATATGGAGGCTGAACAACACGTTTCTGAATAACCAACAAATCACAGAAGAAATCAAAAAAGAAATCAAATTATGCATATAAATCAATAAAAATGAAAACAAAACAAACCTGTGGGACACTATAAAAGCAATGCTAAGAGGAAAGTTCATAGCATTACAGGCATACCTCAAGAAACAAGAAAAAAGTCAAATAAATAACCTAACTCTACACATAAAGCAACTAGAAAAGGANATTCCAGAAAATTGCAGAGGAAGGTAAACTTCCAAACTCATTCTATGAGGCCACCATCACCCTAGTACCAAAACCTGACAAAGATGCCACAAGAAAAGGAAACTACAGGCCAATATCACTGATGAACATAGATGCAAAAATCCTTAACAAAATCTAGCAATCAGAATCCAGCAATACATTAAAAAGATCACACACCATGACCAAGTGGGCTTTATCCCAGGGATGCAAGGATTCTTCAATATCCGCAAATCAATCAATGATATACCACATTAACAATTTGAAAAATAAAAGCCATATGATTACCTCAGTAGATGCAGAGAAAGCCTTTGACAAAATTCAACATCCACTTATGATAAAAGCTCTCCATAAAGCAGGAATAGAAGGAACATACCTCAACATAATAAAAGCTATATATGACAAACCCACAGCAAACATTATCCTCAGTGGTGAAAAATTGAAAGCATTTCCCCTAAAGTCAGGAACAAGACAAGGGTGCCCGCTTTCACTGCTGCTATTCAACATACTTTTGGAAGTTTTGGCCACAGCAATCAGAGCAGAAAAAGAAATAAAAGGAATCCAAATTGGAAAAGAAGAAGTAAAACTCTCACTGTTTGCAGATGACATGATCCTCTACATAGAAAACCCTGAAGACTCTACCAGAAAATTACTAGAGCTCATCAATGAATATAGTAAAGTTGCAGGATATAAAATCAACATTTTGTGTTTTTTTCTAATTCTTTTTCTAGTTTCTCTATGTGTAAGATTAGACTACTAATTTGAAATCTGTCTTGTTTCCTGAAGTAGGAATATATTGCTCTGAACTTCTGTTTTTTAGAACTACTTTTGCTGTGTCCCATTATTCTGGTATAGTTGTGTTTTCATTTGTCTCCAGGTATTTTTTTAATTTCTTCTTTGATTTATTCATTGACCTAATGGTTGATTAGAAGTAAATTGTTTAGCCCCAGCATGTTTGTGTTTTTTTCTAGTTTTATTCTTGTAACTGATTTTTGTGCTGTGTGCTCAGTTGTGGCCAACTTTTTGTGACCCCAAAGACTGTAGCCCAGCAGGCTCCTCGGTCCATGGAATTTTCCAGGCCAGAATACTGGAGTGGGGTATCATTTCCTCTCCAGGGGATCTGCCTGACCCAGGGATCGAACACACATCTCATGTGTCTCCTGCATTGACAGGCACAGGCAGATTCTTTACTTTACCATCTGGGAAGCCCCAGTCTCAAACTTTTGTGGTTTGAGAAGGATTGCAGTGATTCAGTCTTCTAAGCTTATTGAATTGTTTTCTGTCTTCACTAGAGAATGTTTCATGTGCATTTGAATAGAGTATGCTTTCTTTTTTGGGGGGCAGGGTGCAGTGGGGAGAGGCTGGTGTACTGGGGCTACCCAGAGGGATGGTAGAGGGAGGGAGGAGGGAGGGGGGTTCAGGATGGGGAACACATGTATACTTGTGGCAGATTCATGTTGATGTATGGCAAAACCAATACAATATTTTAAAGTAATTAACCTCCAATTAAAATAAATAAGTTTATATTTAAAAATGAAAAGATTGTGCTTTCTTCTGTTTGGGGATGGAATGTTCTCTATATATCTATTTTAAGTGTATATGAGTGAATGCATGCTTAATGCCAATGCTTCATTTTAATTTTCTGTCTGGATAATCTTATCCATATAAATGGAGTGTTAAAGTCCTCCATTGTTATTATATTACTGTCAATTTCTCTATTTATATCTGTTAATATTTTATATATTTAGGTACTCTGATAATGGGTTCATATTTATTTACAGTTGTTATAGATTCTTTTTTATTTTATCACTTTATAATTATATAATTGTCTTTTGTTACAGTTTTTGTTTTAAAGTCTATTTGTCTGTTCTAAGTATTGCTACCTCAGCTTTCTTTTCATTTTCATTTACTTGGAATACCATTTCCAACCTCTCACTTTTATTCTGTGTATGTCTTTAGATATGAAATGAGTCTCTTGATGGCAACATATATACAAGTATTGTTTTCAAAAATTTCAAAAATTTATTCAGTCACCCTCTGTCTTATTTGTAGTATGCAGTCTATTAACAATTAGTGATAAGTTTGCACTTATTTTCATCTTGTTGTTTTCTAATTGTTTTTTGTAGTTCTTCCCTGTTCCTTTCTTCTTCTCTTATTTTATTCCCTTGTAATCCAATGACCTTATCTAGTGTTATATTTGTGTTCCCATCTCTTTTTGCATGTATCTGTTACAGGTTTTTGTTTGTGGTTACCACCATTTCATAAATAAAAGCTTATATAT
Organism: Litocranius walleri; assembly: GCA_006410535.1. Lineage (NCBI taxonomy): Eukaryota > Metazoa > Chordata > Mammalia > Artiodactyla > Bovidae > Litocranius > Litocranius walleri. Next base: position 177,976 of record SJYG01001007.1, on the reverse strand, counting down.
ATAGCAATCTATATTAAGTTAATGGTTACTTTAAGAGTATTCTAAAAGCACTACATTTTTACCACGCCCAAACATTTTATGATTTTGACATAATTTGTTGCTGTTCAGTTGCTAAGTTGTGTCCAACTCTTTGCAACACCATGGACTGCAGCATGCCAGGCTTTCCTGTCCTTCACTCTCTCCTGGAGTTTGCTCAAACTCATGTCCATTGAATCAGTGATGCCATTCAACCATCTCATCCTGTCATCCCCTTTTCCTCCTGTCCTCAATCTTTCCCAGCATCAGGGTCTTTTCCAATGAGTCAGCCCTTGCCATCAGATGGGCAGAATATTGGAGCTTCAACTTCAACATCAGTTCTTCCAATGAATATTTAGGGTTGACTTCCTTTAGGATTGACGGGTTTGATCTCCTTGCAGTCCAAAGGACTCTCAAGAGTCTTCTCTAGCATCACAGTTTGAAGGCATCAATGCTTTGGTGCTCATACTTCATATCTTTTTGTGTGTATGTCATTTAGCTAATTATTTTAGACACAGATGATTGTACTACTTTTGTCTTTTAACCTTCATATTAGCTTTATAGATGGTTCATCACTACATTTACATTGTTTGCCTTTACCAGTGAGGTTTTTTCTTCATTTTTTTTCTTTCTAGTTTAAAGAAGTCCCTTTAACATTTATTTTAACAGCAGTTTAGTGGTGATATACTCCATATGAAAGAGTTGCTAGTAGTGTGTTCTTGGCTGTAAGGGATTTTTTGTTTGATTTTTGTTTTGTTTTGTTTCCCCAGTACCTTGAATATGTGGTGTCAATTCCTTCTGGTCTATAGAGTTTCTGCTGAAAAACCAGCTGATAATCTTATGGGCATGGGAGATAGCTACATATGTAACTAGTTATTTTTCTCTTGCATTTTTAGATTCTCATTTTACTTTTAATTTTAACACTTTAATTATATTGTGTTTTGGTGTGGATCTCTTTGGATTCATTTAGGGGGAGACTATGTTTCCTGGACTTGAATGTCTGTTTTCTTTGCCAGGTAATGTATGTTTTCAGCCATTATTTCTACAAATAGTTTTATTCTTATTCTTATTCATTTCTCTTTCTCCCTGACTGAAGTGACTTAGCTTGCATGTACACAGTCTCTCTCCTTGACTTTGGGATTCCTATAATGTGACTATTAGTATGACTGACATCATCCCAGTGCAGTTCAGTTCAGTTTAGTCACTCAGTCGTGTCCGACTCTTTGCAACCCCATGAATCTCAGCACGCCAGGCCTCCCTGTCCATCACCAACTCCCGGAGTGAACTCGATTCATGTCCATCGAGTCAGTGATGCCATCGAGCCATCTCATCCTCTGTCGTCCCTTTCTCCTCCTGCCCCCAAATCCTCCCAGCATCAGAGTCTTTTCCAATGAGTCAACTCTTCGCATGAGGTGGCCAAAGTATTGGAGTTTCAGCTTTAGCATCATTCCTTCCAAAGAAATCCCAGGGTTGGTCTCCTTCAGAATGGACTGGTTGGATCTTCCTGCAGTCCAAGGGACTCTCAAGAGTCTTCTCCAACACCACAGTTTGAAAGCATCAATTCTTCGATGCTCAGCCTTCTTCATAGTCCAACTCTCACATTCATACATGACCACAGGAAAAACCATAGCCTTGACTAGACGGACCTTAGTCAGCAAAGTAATGTCTCTGCTTTTGAATATGCTATCTAGGTTGGTCATAACTTTTCTTCCAAGGAGTAAACATCTTTTAATTTCATGGCTGCTTTCACCATCTGCAGTGATTGTGGAGCCCCCAAAAATAAAGTCTGACACTGTTTCCACTGTTTCCCCATCTATTTGCCGTGAAGTGATGGGACTGGATGCCATGATCTTCGTTTTCTGAATGTTGAGATTTAAGCAAACTTTTTCACTCTCCTCTTTCACTTTCATCAAGAGGCTTTTTAGTTCCTCTTCACTTTCTCCCATAAGGGTGGTGTCATTTGCATATCTGAGGTAGAGGTCCCTTAATCTCTCTTCATTTTGTTCTTCCTTTTTTCTTTAGGATGTTCCAACTAGGTTACTTCTATTGCACTGTGTTAAAAATAGCTCATCATTCCCTTGCATCTGCAATGTACTGTTATTTCTATCTAATCTATTTTTTATTCAAGTTTTTATAGTCTTCAGTTTTGACTGAATCTATTTTATATTGTTAATCTCTTTGTTGACGTTCTTACTGAGTTTACTCCTTCTGAGTCAGTGAGCATTTTTATGACTATTACTTTAAACTCTTTATTTGGTAAATTTCTCATAACTGTTTCTTGTTCTTTTTCTGATGTTTTATCTTGTTCTTTTGTTTGGAATGTATTTCTCTGTCTCTTTATTTTGCCTAACTCTCTATTTATATGTATTATGTATATCAACTATGTATCCCAGTCTTGAAAGAGTGGCTTTGGTAGGAATTGCCCTTTGCAGAGCAGTGATTCAGTCTCCTCTAGTCTCCAGGAGGGCTATCCCCTCTGTGGGCTGAATTTGTCTTCCTGTTGTGGTTGAGCTGCCATTGCTACAGGCATGCTGCTGATTGGGGTTGGTATCCAGGCCAACTGGCTTCAAGGGCCAGATGCAAGTCCTATATGCATGCTGGTTTGTCAGGCCAGTCCATTAGGGCTTCAGCCACGCTGGAGGGGCATTAGTGTTGGTTGTAGTGACCCACTGGGTAGAGTGGGACTGGAGTAGCTCTGGAGAACCCAGGGAGGGTAGGCAGGTTGTATAAGTGGATCCTCATCAAAACACCAGGGAGGAGTGTATGGTGTTAGCTGAGTTGGTGGAGACAGACGGACTTGGTACCCACCAGTGCTGGGCAGGCTAGGCAGATTTTTTTTTTTAAGTTCTCACTAGTGCTTCTACTTCTGGAAGTTTCATCAGATCTCTGTCCCTCCAGCACATATTCCTCAATTAGTTGATAAATCTCATATGACCTAGAATGCTTTATCTACTACTTTTATGCAAGAATTTGGGTCAAGTGGGTTTATGTGCAAGCCCTTCAAGTGTGGAGTCTTGGTTTCCCACAGTTCTGTAGCTTTCCTGGACGTTAGCCTTGCTGGGTTTCAAAGTCAGATGTTATGGCGGCTCATCTTGGTACAAGTGTCCTGGCATAGGAGACCACTAGGGGCTCAGAGTCCTCCTCAGGCTTAGAGGGGATCTCCTCAGTTGTGATGCCCCTCTTGCTTGTGTGTTGTCACACTGGGGATGGGGTATTCCAACTAGATTCCATCTCTACCCCCTGCTGTACATATTTATGTGATCTTTTCTTATATTCTGAGTTGTAGAAAATCTGTTCTCCTAGTCTTTAGGTTGTTTTCAGAGATCATTGCTCTATTTGCAGTTGCCATTTTGATGTGCAGTGGCCATGGGAAGAGGTAAGCTCAGGATCTTCCTACTCTATCTTCTTGATCTGGACTCTAGCCAATATTTGATTATAAACATAACATTTAGTAGGGACTTCCTTGAAGGTACAGTGTTTAAGACTCTGTGCTTCCAGTGCAGAGGGTGAGGGTTGATCCCTGGTCTGGGAACTAAGATCCCACCTGCCATGCAGTACCGCCAAAAAAATTAAAATGTTTAGTAGAGAATGTGTCCTCCATTATACTTCTTTTTCAGAAGTCTTTTTTCTGTCTTTGGTCTTTTACATTTCTACACAAATTTTAAACTAAATTCATCATGTTCTAAAAAAAAAAAGTTGAGATTTTGTGGAATTGCTTTTTTTCTTATTTTATCTTCTTGTGGAACTGTGTTTTTCTTTCAGTTGACTGTGAGGTATTATATGAAAAAAAAACTAGAAATAATTTGAGTTCAAGGTATTATTATCTTCCATTTTTCATGATTTAGGACTGATCTTTAAAGACAGCCAGGTATGTGAGAAATCCATTCTTACTTTAATTCGATTATTTAAAAATAATATAATTTGAAGTTAAGTTCTATTTTCTTTTCAGCCTGGTATATTTCTGGTTTGGCCTCTTGTTTATGGCCAAACTCACACTACAGATATTGTTCAGATCTTACCAGCTGCTTGTTTGTGTAAATAAGATTTTATTGAAACAGAGTGATGTCTATCTATATATGTATAGTCATTGATGGCTTTTCTGCTAGAAAAACAGAACTAAGTAGTTGGTACAGGTAGCATGTATCACAAAACCTAAAATACTTCCTACCTTGCTCTTCACAGAAAATGCTTACTGACCTCTCTTTTAAGATACAGTACTTTTATGATCTCAACACAAAATAAAAGGTGTTAGTAAAGATTTCCCTCTCTGGAAAAACCTGGATTCCAGTGTGTCCTTCAGCCCTAGGAGCCTGCCACAGTAACACTCAGTATGTCAGCCTCTCATCTGCCTCTTCAGGATATGGCAGATGTCCCTTGCAGAAAAGATGTTCCAAATGCTAAGTCAAACAATGCTATTTTTGTTTCTTTCTCTTACTTCATTGCTTTATAGTTTTCATCACACTGCCACATTCCTGTCTTCAAATATATTTTAAAACATATTTTCCAATATTTCTCAGTAAAAAGTTTGGTGCACATTACATAATACACCATTAGCATGAGTAGAATGTGTGCATATATATATATATATATATATATATATATATATATGTCTGCTTGACTAGAATATTCGCTTCATGAAGTTCAGAGTTGTATCTAGCAATGTATCTTTAGATTATTCTGCAGACTTTGCATTGAGTTAAATAAATGGAATCATAATAAACATGTAGAACTCAGGTACAGTTGTGATGCAGGATTCTTGTTATACAGAAAATGACTTTCCTATATTAATTTTTCTTCAATTAGTGGAAGCAAGAACAGACAAGAACATGATAAATGATACTCCTGTTATAAAGTACTAATAACCCCAAACTGCAACAAAATTGTGCTTTGTCTTATAATAATGTAAAAATGAAATTTATTAGTTAAATAGTTGAGTTTATTGAGGTGCTTGTGGTTGTTAAAACCTAAGAAGAACTTGATTTAACTTTGGAAAAATGCCTTCTTCTCCTTCTGGGAATAGACCTTTCATATAAATAATAAGTAGGCTTAATACTTCCCCTCAGAGAGAAGACCCAAATGCCTGTAGAACAGGGCTTTAGTTCCAAATAAGTTTCATTTTTCAGAAGGCATATAATTGTAATTCAGAAGGTTTTGATTTCTCACTGGAATGCAGAGAGGGTCTTAAAAATAGAGGGTTTTTTTTAAGATCTTAATTTATACAAAGAGATTGTTCATATTTTAGGGCCAAGTGACCAATTTTTATGATGTAGAAGAAATAGCATCATGTGTGCCATCACATTTTCAGGAAAGTTCTAAGCAGTTTGGACTTGATTATGATGGCATGCTAACATGAGTCATTCAGTTATGCTTATTAAAGAAAGTAGTAGGGGCGGCCCTAAGATGACAGAGGAAGAGGATGGGGAGACCACTTTCTCCCCCACAAATTCATCAAAAGAACATTTAAACACTGAGTAAATTCCACAAAACAACTTCTGAATGCCGGCAGAGGACATCAGGTACTCAGAAAAGCAGCCCATTGTCTTTGAAAGGAGGTAGGAAAAACATATAAAAGACAAAAAAGAGAGACAAAAGAGGTAGGGATAGAGCTCTGTCCCAGGAAGGGAGTCTTAAAAAGAGAGAAGTTTCCAAACACCAGAAAACACTCTCACTGCCAAATCTATGGTGAGCCTTGGAACCCAAGAGGGCATCATAACTGGGAGGAAAAACAAATAAATAATTAAACCCCACAGATTACATGCCCAGTGGTAACTTCCCCAAACGAGAAGCAGCACAGATGCCTGAACCTGCCACTAGCAAGTGGGGGCTGGGCAGGGAGGCACTGGCTGCACTGTTTAGAGTAAGGACCAAGCATGAATGCCCCAAGGGCAATCTGAGTGAACTTACTTGTGTTAGCAAACCAAAATGTGGGATAGCTATGATGTGAAAAGCCCAAACCCTAAGACACCACCAGGCCCGCTAACAAAACAAAGGACTGAACAGAGCTAGCCAGCCGCAGACATTCCACTCTGGTGACAGGCAGCCAGAACCAGAAGGGGACAATTGCAGCCCCAGAGAGATATTATCTACCAAACTGCAAGCAGGCTTCTTTGCTAAGACTTCTTGGGGTTTTGGACAATCAACATCCACCTGAGAAGGTGCGCCAGTTGTACACCCAGAAAACTGAGCAGCAGGGATGGGGGAGGCAATAAGTCGCAGCAACCATGCTTGCCAAACACCTCATCACCTGAGCTGCTCAGATCTGGAAAGGGCACAAAATGCAGACCCAACCGAGTCTGCACCTCTGAGGACTTCCTGAGTGCCTGAACCTGAATGACTTAGACCTGGGAGGTGCATGCAGCCCAGGGTCAGCCTCAGATGGTTCCCAGTGGAGTAACATAGAGCCTGAGTAGAGTGGGCAGGAAGGGCTCATGCGCTGTGAGTGGGGGCAGGCCCAATGTGGCTGAGACACTGCAAGCATATGCCAGTGTTATTTGTTTGCAGCGTCCCTCCCTCCCCACAGCGCGACAGAACAAGTGAACCTAAAAGAGTGTCCACCACCGCCCCCCTTGTGTCAGGATGGAAATCAGATACTGAGGAGACCAGCAAACAGAAGAAGCTAAAACAGAGGGAACCGCCTTGGAAGTAACAGGTGCAATAGGTTAAAACCCTGTAGTTAGTACCAACTACATAGGAAGGGGCCTATAGATCTTGAGAAATATAAACCGGACCAAGGAACTATCCGAAAATGAACTGACCCTACCCTGCCCTCAACAACACCAGAGAAAGTCCTAGATATATTTTTATTATTTTTTATGATCATTCATTTTTTAAATTTTTTTTAAATTTTAAGTCCTCTATTACTCCTTTAATTTTCGTTTTTATAACCTACTATTACTTTGCAAAAAAAAAAGACCCTATTTTTTAAAGCAAACTTCATATATATATGTTATAATTTTGTGACTTTTTTTTCTTTTCTTTAATATTATATTTTTGAAAATCTAACCTCTGCTATAGATTTTTAATCTTTGCTTTTTGGTATTTGTTATCAATTTGTAACCTTTAAGAACCCAATCTTCAGTACTCATTTTTACTTGGGAGTGAGATTACTGGCTTGACTACTCTCTCTCCCTTCAGACTCTCCTTTTTCTCCACCAGGTCGCCTCTGTCTCCTTCTTCCCCCTCTCTTCTCTACCCAACTCTGTGAATCTCTGTGTGTTCCAGACGGTGGAGAGCACTTAGGGAACTGGTTACTGGCTGGATCTGTCTCTCTCCTTTGCATTCCCCCCTTTATCTTTCTGGTCACCTCTGTCTCCTTCCTCCCTCTTTTCTTCTCTTTGTATAATTCTGTGAATTCTGAGTGGTCCAGACTGTGGAACGCACCTAAGGAAGTGATTACTGGCTAGCTTACTCTCTCCACTTTTGATTCCACCTCATCTCATTTGGGTCACCTCTAACACCCTCTTCCCTCTTTTCTTCTCCATGTAACTCTGTGAACCTCTCTGGGTGTCCCTCACTGTGGAGAAACTTTTCATCTTTAACCTAGATGTTTTATCAATGGTGCTGTATAGATGGAGAAGTCTTGAGGCTACTATAAAAATAAGACTGAAAACCAGAAGAAGGAGGCTTAAGTCCAAATCCTGAGAATACCAGAGAACTCCTAACTCCAGGGAACATAAACTGACAGGAGCTCATCAAACGTCTCCATACCTACACTGAAACCAAGCACCACCCAAGGGCCAACAAGATCCAGAGCAAGACATACGAAGCAAATTTTCCAGCAACACAGGAACATAGCCCTGAGCTTCAATACACAGGCTTCCCAAAGTTACTCCAAACCCATTGACATCTCATAACTCATTACTGGACACTTCATTGCACTCCAGAGAAAAAAAATCCAGCTCCACCCACCAGAACACTGACACAAGCTTCCCTAACCAGGAAAACTTGACAAGCCACCTGTACAACACCACACACAGAGAGGAAACTCCACAATAAACAGAACTCCACAAACTGCCAGAATTCAGAAAGGCCACCCCAAACTCAGCAATATAAATAAGATGAAGAGACAGAGGAATACCTAGCAGGTAAAGGAACAGGATAAATGCCCACCAAACCAAATAAAAGAGGAAGAGATAGGGAATCTACCTGAGAAAGAATTTCAAAAAGTGATAGTGAAAATGATCCAAAATCTTGACATCAAAATGGAATCACATATAAATAGCCTGGAGACAAGGACTGAGAAGATGCAAGAAAGGTTTAACAAGGACATAGAAGAAATAAATTTTTAAAAGACTCAAAATATAATAAATAATGCAATGAATGAGATCAAAAACACTCTGGAGGCAACAATTAGTAGAATAAGGAGGCAGAAGATAGGATTAGTGAAGTAGAAGATAGAATGGTAGAAATAAATGAATCAGAGAGGAAAAAAGAAAAACGAATTTTAAAAAATGAAGACAATCTCAGAGACCTCCAGGGCAATATTAAATGCCCCAACATTCGAATAATAGGAGTCCCAGAAGAAGAAGACAAAAAGAAAGACCACGAGAAAATATTTGAGGAGATAATAGTTGAAAACTTCCCTAAAATGTGGAAGGAAATAATCACCCAAGTCCAAAAAACCCAGAGAGTCCCAAACAGGATAAACCCAAGGAGAAACACCCCAAGACACATATTAATTAAATTAACAAAGATCCAACACAAAGAACAAATATTAAAAGCAGCAAGGGAAAAACAACAAATAACACACAAGGGGATTCCCATAAGGATAACAGCTGATCTGTCAGTAGAAACTCTTCAGGGCAGGAGGGAATGGCAAGAGATACCTAAAGTGATGAAAGAAAATAATCTACAGCCCAGATTACTGTACCCAGAAAGTTTCTCATTCCAATATGAAGGAGAAATCAAAAGCTTTACAGACAAGCAAAAGCAGAGAGTATTCAGCACCACCAAACCAGCTCTCCAACAAATGCTAAAGGATCTTCTCTAGACAGGAAACACAAAAAGGATGTATAACTCAAACCCAAAACAATAAAGTAAATGGCAACGGGATCATACTTGTCAATAATTATCTTAAATGTAAATGGGTTGAATGCCCCACCAAAAGACAAAGACTGGCTGAATGGATTTAAAAAAAAAAAAAAAAGACCCCTATATATGTTGTCTACAAGAGACCCACCTCAAAACAGGGGACACATACAGACTGAAAGTGAAGGGCTGGAAAAAGATATTCCATGTCAATAGAGACCAAAAGAGAGCAGGAGTAGCAATACTCATTTCAGATAAAATAGACTTTAAAACAAGGGCTGTGAAAAGAGACAAAGAAGGACACTACATAATGATCAAAGGATCAATCAAAGAAGATGATATAACAATTATGAATATATATGCACCCAAGATAGGAGCACCACAATTAGACAAATGCTAACAAGTATGAAAGGGGAAATTACCAATAACAAAATAATGGTGGGAGACTTTAATACCCCCACTCACACCTATGGATAAATCAACTAAACAAAAAATTAACAAGGAAACACAAACTTTAAATAATACAATAGACCAGTTAGACCTAATTGATATCTATAGGACATTTCACCCCAAAAATTAATTTCACCTTTTTCTCAAGCACACACACAACCGTCTCCAGGATAGATTACATCCTGGGCAATAAATCTAGCCTTGGCAAATTCAAAAAATTGAAAACATTCCAAGCATCTTTTCTGACCACAATGCAGTAAGATTAGATCTCAATTACAGGAGAAAAACTATTAAAAATTCCAACATATGGAGGCTGAACAACATGCTGCTGAATAACCAACAAATCACAGAAGAAATAAAAAAAGAAATCAAAATATGCATAGAAACAAATGAAAATGAAAACACAACAACCCAAAACCTATAAAACACTGTAAAAGCACTGCTAAGGGGAAAGTACATAGCAATAGAGGCATACCTCAAGAAACAATAAAAAAGTCAAATAAATAACCTAACTCTGCACATAAAGCTACTAGAAAAGGAAGAAATGAAGAACTCCAAGGTTAGTAAAAGGAAAGAAATCTTAAAAATTAAGGCAGAAATAAATGCAAAAGAAACAAAAGAGACCATAGCAGAAATCAACAAAGCCAAAAGCTGGTTCTTTGAAAGGATAAATTAAATTGACAAACTATCAGCAGGATTCATCAAGAAACAAAGAGAAAAAAATCAAATCAATAAAATTAGAAATGTAAATGGAGAGATCACAACAGATAACACAGAAATACAAAGGATCATAAGAGACTACTATCAGCAATTATATGCCAATAAAATGGACAATGTGGAAGAAATGGACAAATCCTTAGAAAAGTACAACTTTCCAAAACTGAACCAAGAAGAAGTAGAAAATCTTAATAGACCCATCTCAAGTATGGAAATTGAAACTGTAATCAGATATCTTCCAGCAAAAAAAGGCCCAGGTCCAGACGGCTTCACAGCTGAATTCTACCAAAAATTTCGAGAAAAGCTAACACGTATCCTACTCAAACGCTTCCAGAAAATTACAGAGGGAAGTAAACTTCCAAACTCATTCTATGAGGCCACCATCACCCTAATACCAAAACCTGACAAAGATGCCACAAGAAAAGGAAACTACAGGCCAATATCACTGATGAACATATATGCAAAAATCCTTAACAAAATCTAGCAATCAGAATCCAGCAATACATTAAAAAGATCACACACCATGACCAAGTGGGCTTTATCCCAGGGATGCAAGGATTCTTCAATATCCGCAAATCAATCAATGATATACCACATTAACAATTCGAAAAATAAAAGCCATATGATTACCTCAGTAGATGCAGAGAAAGCCTTTGACAAAATTCAACATCCACTTATGATAAAAGCTCTCCATAAAGCAGGAATAGAAGGAACATACCTCAACATAATAAAAGCTATATATGACAAACCCACAGCAAACATTATCCTCAATGGTGAAAAATTGACAGCATTTTCCTTAAAGTCAGGAACAAGACAAGGGTGCTCACTTTCACTGCTGCTATTTACAAAAAAAGAAAACTACAGGCCAATATCACTGATGAACATAGATGCAAAAATCCTCAACAAAATTCTAGCAATCAGAATCCAGCAACACATTAAAAAGATCATACACCATGACCAAGTGGGCTTTATCCCAGGGATGCAAGGATTCTTCAATATCCGCAAATCAATCAATGATATACCACATTAACAATTCGAAAAATAAAAGCCATATGATTACCTCAGTAGATGCAGAGAAAGCCTTTGACAAAATTCAACATCCACTTATGATAAAAGCTCTCCATAAAGCAGGAATAGAAGGAACATACCTCAACATAATAAAAGCTATATATGACAAACCCACAGCAAACATTATCCTCAATGGTGAAAAATTGACAGCATTTTCCTTAAAGTCAGGAACAAGACAAGGGTGCTCACTTTCACTGCTGCTATTCAACATACTTCTGGAAGTTTTGGCCACAGCAATCAGAGCAGAAAAAGAAATAAAAGGAATCCAAATTGGAAAAGAAGAAGTAAAACTCTCACTGTTTGCAGATGACATGATCTTCTACATAGAAAACCCTAATGACTCCACCAGAAAATTACTAGAGCTCATCAATGAATATAGTAAAGTTGCAGGATATAAAATCAACATCCAGAAATCCCTTGCATTCCTATACAAATAATGAGAAAGTAGAAAAAGAAATTAAGGAAAAAATTCCATTCACCATTGCAATGAAAAGAATAAAATACTTAGGAATATATCTACCTAAAGAAACTAAAGACCTATATATTCAGTTCAGTTGCTCAGTTGTGTCTGACTCTTTGCAACCCCATGACTCGCAGCACGCCAGGCCTCCCTGTTCATTACCATCTCTCAGATTTCACTCAGACCCACGTCCATTGAGTCCATCATGCCATCCAGCCATCTCATCCTCGGTCGTCCCCTTCTCCTCCTGCCCCCAGTCCCTCCCAGAATCAGAGTCTTTTCCAGTGAGTCAACTCTTCACATGAGGTGGCCAAAGTACTGGAGTTTCAGCTTCAGCATCATTCCTTCCAAAGAAATCCCAGGGTTGGTCTCCTTCAGAATGGACTGGTTGGATCTCCTTGCAGTCCAAGGGACTCTCAAGAGTCTTCTCCAACATCACAGTTCAAAAGCATCAATTCTTCAGTGCTCAGCTTTCTTCACAGTCCAACTCTCACATCCATATATGACCACTGGAAAAAACCATAGCCTTGACTAGACGGACCTTACTCAGCCATTAAAAAGAATACATTTAAATCAGTTCTAATGAGGTGGATGAAACTGGAGCTTATTATACAGAGTGAAGTAAGCCAGAAAGAAAAACACCAATACAGTATACTAGTGCATATATATGGAATTTACAAAGATGGTAACGATAACCCTGAATGCAAGGTAGCAAAAGAGACACAGATGTATAAAACAGTCTTTGGACTCTGTGGGAGAGGGAGATGGTGTGATGATTTGGGAGAATGGCATTGAAACATGTATAATATCATATAAGAAACACATCACCAGTCCAGGTTTGATGCAGGATACAGGATGCTTGGGGCTAGTGCACTGGGATGACACAGAGGGATGGTATGGGGAGGGAGGTGGGAAGGGGGTTCAGGATGGAGAACACATGTACACCCGTGATGGATTCATGTTGATGTATGGCAAAACCAATATAATATTGTAAAGTAATTAGCCTCCAATTAAAATAAATAAATTTAAATTTAAAAAATAATAATAAAGTAGCATGGATAACTCATATAGTTATCCACTACAAAATTATATCACTTCAAAATGATATGATCAGTACAACCAACAGTGTTGGGAAATAAAGCCTTACAAAAATAATTTAATCTACTTTCATCATCGTACTTTGGCTTTTTAAGAGAATTTCTAGGTATCTTGAAGAGTCTCTTAAAGAGACTTACTCTCTGTTCTGCTAAATTTTTCAGACCTCTCCTTTCCCCTTCTCTTCTTACCTTACAGGGTGTCTGCATATAATAGAGAAATATCTAGCTTATATGATCTCATGGCAGCTGAAAAAAAAAAAAGATCCTAAGATCACTGTAAAGTTCACTACATATTCCTGGGACTGCTATGGAGCTAGGCTGATCTATCCCTTGACATTTTGAACAAGGAGGAGTAACGGGTACTCTGCAACTTTAGGTACTCTGCACCCCATGCAAGGCCTTGAAGAACCAGGTCTTCTTCCTGAAGTCATTTACCTACTTTCCCTCTGATACAACTTCCACATCATATCTCTTAAATGTCATCAATGGTTTAGTTATACCTTTGTCTCCTGTGTTCAGGTTGTTGTTATATGCATATATACATATACCAAAATATCTAGAAACATGTATTTTAAAAGTTAATAGTGTTTAGTTTACTTTACTTTTATATATTGCAGTTTTTAAAAATTTATTCAATAATTTATGTTCAATGAAAATAGAAATAAATGAAAATCAAATAAAAGAGTAAAATGCTTTATTAGAAACTGAAGGGCATGGCCTGTTTGATAAATGGATAAAAATGGTAACTTCATTAGAAAATAATGACAATTTTTTTAATATGACTCTTTTCAACTAACAAATAAGAAAATATTATGGCAACTATTTTTCTGCTACATAGATAAGTTTTGAGGTTTGAGTCAAGACAGATGTAATGACAAGCAAGGCAGGAAGAATCATTTTTATTTCCTCAGTACTCATTAGGAAACTATCCAATAAAAAATAATTTATTCCATTACAGAATAGATTAAAATTTATCTTTAAGGTGGTCATTAACAACCTCATCAGTATCATAATGTCAGCATCACATTAATGATGCTCTCAAAAGAAAAGTCTCCAAGTCTTTAAAAGTGAAAGAGAAATTAATCTTTTAAGACTAAAACAAATAAGCATCTTGAGGAGGAAATTGATGTGAAAGCACAAAAGAGGTTTGTGTTTTAATTAACACTTTGGTTAAAATCCAACCTGTCTCATAACTCTTATGGTATTTATTTAAACTAATTTTCACAATTTTTTTTTCCTTTTAGGATCATGATTGCTGATGTTAATAGAAAGTTTCTTCTTAGTGTAATATTCTGGTTATTAATTTAAGATTTAAAGACAACTAAGCCAAAATTCTGTCTAGTCAAGGCTATGGTTTTTCCATTGGTCATGTGTGGATGTGAGAGTTGGATTGTGAAGAAAGCTGAGTGCCGAAGAATTGATGCTTTTGAACTGTGGTGTTGGAGAAGATTTGAAAGTCCCTTGGACTGCAAGGAGATCCAATCAGTCCATTCCAAAGGAGATCAGTTCTGGGATTTCTTTGGAAGGACTGATGGTAAAGCTGAAACTCCAATACTTCGGCCACCTCATGTGAAGAGTTGACTCATTGGAAAAGACTCTGATGCTGGGAGGGATTGGGGACAGGAGGAGAAGGGGACGACAGAGGATGAGATGGCTAGATGGCATTGCTGACTCGATGGACGTGAGTTTGAGTGAACTCTGGGAGTTGGTGATGGACAGGGAAGTTGGCATGCTGCAGTTTATGGGATCACAAAGAGTTGGACACGACTGTGCAACTGAACTGAACTGAACCAAAGCTGTGTAGTTTGTGAGCACCCCATGTGGCTATTGAGATTAGTAAACCTTTTAAATCTCTTAGAACACTATATTACTTAAGACATATTGCATGATGAGTATATTTGTTAAATTAGAAACACTGTAAATAGAGTTCAAATTTTCAAATATGCATATTTTATTAGATTGGTCAGAAATATTTATGAATTTATTGCTATATATGCAGTCAAAACTTATGTAGTGATATATGGTTTGGAATTTTATAACACAGTATCTCATTTGACCCTTACAATAATTCATAGTTGTAGAGTTGTTACTCCAATTTCGTAAATGTGGAAACCAAGGCCAAAAGAGGTAAATGCTTCCTGTAAGACTACATCAGTTCAGTTGAGTTCAGTCGCTCAGTTATGTCCGACTCTTTGTGACCCCATGAATCTCAGCACGCCCTGTCTATCACCAACTCCCGGAGTTCACTCAAACTCACGTCCATCGAGTCAGTGATGCCATCCATCCATCTCATCCTCTGTCGTCCCTTTCTCCTCCTGCCCCCAATCCCTCCCAGCATCAGAGTCTTTTCCAATGAGTCAACTCTTTGCATGACGTGGCCAAAGTACTGGAGTTTCAGCTTTAGCATCATTCCTTCCAAAGAAATCCCAGGGCTGGTCTCCTTCAGAATGGACTGGTTGGATCTCCTTGCAGTCCAAGGGACTCTCAAGAGTCTTCTCCGACACTACAGTTCAAAAGCATCAATTCTTCAGTGCTCAGCTTTCTTCACAGTCCAACTCTCACATCCATACATGACCACAGGAAAAACCATAGCCTTGACTAGACGGACCTTAGTCGGCAAAGTAATGTCTCTGCTTTTGAATATTCTGTCTAGGTTGGTCATAACTTCTCTAGCCTGAAATACCAAACGTTTAAAATTTACATTCAGGTCTTTTAATTCCATCTTATTTTGTCATTTCCCTTAGTAAAACAGCACAGAGAAGGTTCCACATTGCCTCTTATGTTCTGGGACTTGGCTCCAAACTGCAAATGCTTATCAAAATTAGGTATAAGAAGTGAATCAGTGAAGTAAGGGGGTGGAAAATTGATTAACTGGAAAGCACATGCATAACCAAAGGGGAAATTGTTTTTCAACCACTGGTTTTTCTCTTGTGAATTGTGAACCTAGCGTTTCCAACTGTCCAGTATTTGTGAATTGTGAACCTAGCGTTTCCAACTGTCCAGTATTCAAGAAGAGCTTGAAATTGTTTTTACATATGAACTTTTATAATTGTAAGTGACCAAAATGAATTTTATATTATTTTATTCTATATACACCAGAAGCAAAACTAAACTACACTAAACTAACTGAAAAGCATTTCTGCAAGCTAAAAGCCCTGTTGATTACCTCTTTATGAAGTCTGTTCTAGAGTAAATGGTAAATAATTAAATTGCTACAACTTCAAAATCCTCAAAACAAAATAGGAAAGAAAATATTTTGTAAGTTTACATTTTTGAAATGTTTTCAGATTCAGGAAATTTGCAAAAACATTGAAAAGAATTGCTCTTTTCCAAGATTCCCATATTTTCAATATTTACTTGTTTTTGTTTTACAGTGCTTTCTCTGCATATACAGACACATATACAAACATTAATATAGTATGTATATATATATTTGCACCATTTGAGAATAAGTTGAAACCTGAGGCTATAGTGCTCCCCTTTATATGTAAATGTTGTATATTTCCTTGGAATAATGACATTCTTTTATTTAACTTCAAATTCAAATCAAGAAATTAAACAATTCATACTATAATATAATCTATGGTATTTATTCAGATTTCACAAATTGTCCTTAAAATGTCCATTATAAAAATAGAAAATTTCAAATCATGGGTTGCATTAAGTGGTCACATCTTTTTAGCTCAATTTGGAAGTTTTTTAATCTTGCTTTGTGTTGCATAACCTTTAGGGTTTGTTTTTTGGGGGTTTTTTGGAAATTTGAGAAGACTACTAGTTAGGTAATTTTTAAAGTGTTCTTACTTTTGATTTGTCTGATGTTTTCTTATAATTTGATTGAGTTTTCACATTTCTGGCAGAAATATACCAAAAGTAATTTTGTCCTTAGTGCATCATATCAAGAATCACATGTGGTTGGCTTGTTCCATTACTAATGACATTAACTTTGGTCATTTATTTAACTAAGATCCTGTCTTAGAGTTTTCTCCATTGTAAATTTATTATTTTTTCCCTTTGTAATTAATATTGCAGGAGAACTTTTGAGAATATATCTGTTTCTAAATATATCAGAATCATCTGATTCATCATCAGTTATACTAGATATGTGTCAAATAGTGATTTTCTAACTGCATTGTTATTACTGCAGTATCAGTTGGTATTCTATTGCAAGGAAGAATATGCTACAAGGAAGAACATGTCTTTCTTTATATTCATTTATTTATATTAACACATACTCATAAATTCTTATCTTATTCAATGAATTCCAATCAATGTGTTATAATCCTTTAATATAATTACTTATTTTTCACTGAAATTATCCCAGACTTGGTAGCCAGGAGCTTCTTCAGGCTGGCTTCTGTGTACTGATTTATGTCATTCTTTGAGTACCTCTTCATTTTCTGGCACAAAAAGCTGTTCCAAGTTCATTGTGTAGTTTCCTGCTCCAGAATTGAAATTGCTTTTCTGAGAAGACAAGCTTACTTTTACTTTAACTGAATGGTATGTAAAAATTAATATCTGTGTGTCTAGTGTGTTAAGTGCTGCTGGAGTGCTATT
>SJYG01001007.1:100655-160476 GCA_006410535.1 Litocranius walleri | reverse complement strand
GTGTGTTAAGTGCTGCTGAATTTCTATTATTTCTCATCCTTCATAGTAAGCAGAGGTAGAAAATAAATATTTTTAACAAGTACTTCTGATGCTGAAGGACAAGAGACAGTAGTACCATGCTTGTGCCAGCAGTCTTAGACTTATCTGAAACAAAATCAGTGAATACAATAACATCACAACATTGTATCATATATATAAAATATTACTTTGAAATATCCCTTGATGTCTCTACATTAAAATATGTCCTATGGAATTTTCAACAGAAGAATATTAATTATTAGCAGAGATAGATTAAATTCCATAGACCAATCTAATATTGAAAGAAGTTCCAATAATTTAGGTGTCTTCCTGTTTATATTAAACAATTGTTCAAGTGGAATTATATTTTACAACTCCCATTTGATAGATGCTGGCATATCAGCCAAAATCCAAAAATTAATATGAAAAAATTCACATGCAAATAATTATCCTCTTTTCAGTTCTTTACAGGCAAACATGTTGCTTCCTTTTTAATGAGAAATACTTCAGGAAGATGAATCTTAAAGAATGTATAACTTCATATAAATAAAAGGGACAGAGTTTCTGTCAAATATAAGCTAATTTATTAATAGAGTTCTGAGAAATTACCTTCCTGAGAGAGATATGGAAAAAAAAAAAAACAACAACACCTGGGCTCTTGATTTATAAGACTGTTGAAGAATCAGGGTATACTTTAGAAAGTCATTATAATTCTAGTGAAAGTTTGTAATAAAGGTTATAGTAGAGAAAACAAATATTCTGATATTCTAACAGTGTTTCAAAAAGAATGAACATTTGGGTATTGTTTGAGGAAGTATGAGAAAAATGAAAACTTGAATATGGCTCAGAAATATTTTGAGAACATAGTTACTCATAAATCTAAATAAGTTCACTTCTAGATTTTTAATCAAGGGCCAGAACTTGGAGCTTTATCTTGTTTGCTATAATACAAAACAATACAGTGAAATATGAACTAAAATAAGCTTCCTATATTTCTGAAATACTGTCTGGATCTGATCAAAGACCTTCGCAGAATGTTGGGTTCTAGGTCAAATCTCAGGTATATAGTTTCTTTAATTGAACAGATTTATATTTGTGCTGACTGAATGGAGCACATCATTAAAAGATAGAACATCCTAACAATTATTTCTGATTATTCAGTAATAATAATCTTGGTTTTTATATTAAAAAGTAATCTTTTAATACATAATTATTTAAGCAAATAGACCCTATGAATAAAATTTCTATTTTAAAGAAATATTTTTTAATAATTATTTTATTAGCATGTGTCTTTCTATACTTGCATAAAATAAGTAACAATTGAATCTTTTCTAATTTCTATAAACTTACATTCACTAAAATTTCTTCTCTGTAAATTAGAACTGTAAGAATGTCAGTTGATGAGTTTGATTTTTAATGAATTACCATAATATAACATAATTATTTGAATAATATGGTATGTATTTTATCATATGTAGTATATGTTTCTTTTTATTCACTTACATATATTGCTCAAAATGAATTAAAAAGTCCTTAGTGACTTATGAAAACCACTCTAGTTCTTATGTATCTCAATTTTCCTTCTTGTGTCAGATATTTTTTTCATCATTAAATCCTGCTGATTTTCCTAGGTGTTCTTTCCCTTCCTTATCTGCACTGAGATAATGCATATTCACAATTATGACCTTGACTGAGCAACAATTTCTCAGTCTGTACAAACACTCAGTTTCTTAAACTTGAAATATCAGATTGCTTTTAAAATTGTCTTGTCAATAAGTCTTTATTTCCAGATGATGCTAGTAGTAATGTATGGCAAAACAAATACAGTATTGTAATTAAAAAAACAAATTAATTAATTAAAAAAAAAAAGCAAAAGCAAAAAAAAAAAAAAAAAAGAACCTGCCTACATTTCTAGGAAATGTAAGAGAGGAGGGTTTGACCCCTGGGTCTTAACGATCCCCTGGAGGAAGGCACGGCAACCCACTCCAATATTCTTGCCTGGAGAATCCTATGGACAGAGGAGCTGGGTGGGCTACAGTACATAGGATCACAAAGAGTTGGACACAAATAAAGTGACTAACATGCACACATGCTCTATAAGCCTACACGTCACTTACTTTTGATTCAACAATGCTTTCACTTTCATCCCGTCCTACATCCATCCAGATTCTGTCCATCACATCTGAGTCATCATGGTCATTATTTGTACCAAAATTAGAGATATATAACAGTGAAGGGTTTTTCTTTCCTTCTCAGAAAGAAAAGATGGAGGAATAAATTGGGAAATAGGCAACAGTATTTATTTTTATTGTGAAAATAAAATCTACCATTTACTGATACATCTTAGATAATATATTGATTGGTGATTTTTTCATCTGAGAACAGCTCATTGATTACAAATCAATTTATATTAGAAATCTATTGAATTGTAACTATTATAATTTCCTCACACACCAATATTGTTGATGAACTTTTTCAGGTCTAAAGAATTTAAAGTGTAGTTTTGACATTTGATTCTAGTAATAACAGACTAGCAGTACTAGTTTTGCTTCTGGAGTTTCATTTTCCTTAATAATAAATTTTGTTGCACCAACTCCTGAAACAGAACTTTGTTCTACTGGTACTTAGTTAAATGACTATTATTACTCAGTGAAGGAGTATTGAAGATTTTAGTCTGACATATTATTGCTTTTACTTTTCAGCCTCAGTTATTGGTTGTATTAACAGTGAAAAAGAAAGTGAAGTCACTCAGTTGTGTCCAACTCTTTGTGACCCGATAGGCTGCAGCCTGCCAGGCTCTTCCGTCCATGGGATTTTCCAGGCAAAAATACTGAAGTGGCTTGCCATTCCCTTTTCCAGGGAGTCTTCCTGAGCAAAGGATTGAACCCTGGTCTGTCGCATTGCAGGCAGACTCTTTACCATCTGAGCCACCAGGGAAACCCATAGACTTGATGTCAAAACCATGCTCCCTTGCAGAGGTGCCAGTTGTATGTATGGGATCTCTGATTCATGCTAGGGTTCTAAACATAACTGGACTTCACCCTACTCAGGTATAACAATAGTGACCTACCAGCCAAGTATATTTTATTCAAGTACAATTATGACAAGAAAAGTAAAAAAGAATGCATCTATCAAACTCTTTTACGGAAAAATCTCAAAATTGGAACATATGGGAAAACAAAGAATTTTCACTAAGTAAATAAGATGATGTTTCATCATATATTTCTTATAGATATATACAATATATGTATAGGTATACGTAAAATATTTAACCCCAAATTGTGAAAAGAAACTCCATATATTTATCAGGCATTGAAATATTGACTAAAATTTGTGGAAAATTAGTGTATATTAAAGTAAAGAGAGGTATAAGAATCAGATTTTAAGTATCTCAGCTTTTTTAATCAGAATATAATTGCTTTACAATGTTATGTTAGTTTCTGCTGTACAATGAAGTGAATCAGCTATGTGTATACATATACCTCCTTCCTCTTGGAGCCCCTATCCCAGACCTCTAGGTCATCACTAAGCACGGAGCTGAGCTCCCTGTGCTATACAGCAGCTTCCCACTAGGTATCTACTTTACACATGGTAGTGTATATATGTCAATCTTAGATATGTGTTTGCAGTGAAGTTATTCAGCTCCTCGTGTTTCTTCCTCCTTATATGTAATATGAGGATATTGAGCATATATGCTTCAAAGAGTTTTTCAAAGGTTTAAATGAGATAATGAATGCAGAGTTTATAAGGGCCCACAGTTGTGAGATACATTAAGGTAACTTAACAGTAAATGTTAAGCTGTGATCATTATCATCATTAGTAGCTGTTGTGGAAGAAAATGCATGATTTTCACAAGTGAGAAATGAATGATCAATTTAAATAAACTTCATGTGTATTTTGAACCCATAACTATATTCATACCCCACCTTTACTTCTCGAACTTACTTCAGCCCTGTTTTGACTTTCTAATGACCAGCTCAATGATTTCTCTGATAATATGTGTATCTTATCAAGAGTACTCCTATAGTGGTTAGTTTGGATTTATAGTTATGTTGGGTTCACAGAAAAAAAAAAAGTCTAGTCAGAATGGCTTAATTAATTCATACCACTCTACCCTCATTCTGGCTTGTTTGGAATTTTGAGAAAAATAACTCACTTCCTAGCAAAGAAAAATGAGGAAGTTTAGACCAACAGAAAAAAAAGAAAATTAAATGATCTGTTCTGCATGGCTTTCCCTTCCTATCCCTTAAACTGAAGCCTGATTTTGCACTAGTGACAAGGTCTTTAAATTTTTTATATTTTTATCACTTTAAATCACATTGTTTTCATAAGAGCTTTTAATACTGTTAATCTAATTTAAATATCTTGGGGAAGTAGTGTTGTTCAGGTGAGGTTAATTGAAACAGAGGAATGACTAAAGATACACATTTTGAGGATAAGACTGAAATTCAAAGATATTCCTCCAAACCCTAATTCATTTATTAGGTTCACTGACTCACAATTTCAGCTCCAACTAGACAGCTTTATGAGCTAGTGATATGTCTTATCAACAAAAGTCCTGTGTGTTGCCTCATTTTCCCACACTATTCAATACATCCCATTGCATAAGATATTGGACACATAAAGGAATGTTGTTGAACTTATGATTTGTGAATTTTTTTACTCCCATCTGGGAGCCAATGTTCCTGTATTTACAGGATACAATTTAGTTTTTAAAATTAAGTTTTTGTTTTCATTTAGAAAATAAGAATCATGAAATAATTTTATGCTAAAGCTAACAGAATCCAGTGAATGTGTCCATAGATGTCATGACTTCAGCAGTGATTGTTCTTGAGCACAAAGATGAAGAAGTGTGAAGCAGTTAACGGGCCTTGATGTAGACTCCATGGGGCTGGCTTTTGGGGCAACCACAAGCTTCCAAGAAAATTTCATTAAGCAGTCTGTGTGCGCTCCCAGGAAGACAGGATGGCAGTCTGCCATAGCATCTGTGCTCATTTTCCACTGAGTCACTCTGATCTCTCCTAAACTCACCCACTCTTCCCTGAGTCCTTCAGTTCAAAATATGTGGTATACTTAGGAGCCCTCGTTGAGTGAAATAAATAGGAATCTGCAAACTAAAAATAATAGATAATATGGTATGGTAATTGTCAGCCTACTCAATCTTCCCAGGCTGTTCTCTACAGCTTTTAAATGTGTGTGTGTGTGTGTGTGTGTGTGTGTGTATAAGTTTTCTTCTTTACACCATCTGCTCTAGTCCAGTGAAAGCATTTCCTGCTGTGCCTCTCATGCAAGTCCTCCCATGCCAACTTGCTGACATTCTTTCAGATCCTTTGGGATAACTTCTTTTTATTTTCTAATGCTCCTTCTCTCCTATTTAATGCTTTAATATTCCCAGCCCATAATCTGAACATTGCAGAGATGTCCAGTTTTCTCAGAATTTGCCATTCAACTATGCCAACAAGCTTGTACATTGAAAATAAGATTACTGAGGAAAAATGAAAAACATTAACTGAGTTAAGAATATAACTCCAAACATGAAAGTAAAATTCTTTATTTTATTTGTAGTGAAAGAGATAGAAAATCTTAGCTTGTGTACTTTCTTTTCTGGAAAGCTTCCTAGGTATTTACCATTCACAAACTCAGATAAGTTTGTTTTTTGTGTGTTTTTTTTTTCCCACTAGATTCCCTGTTCACATACCTATTTTAACATTTACCCATTGACAGAATTTTACCTCTCTCTTTTATTAGATTGAAAGTTTCTTGTGAATAAAAATCCTCTTGTTCATCATTAGTGATTGGCATATGATATGTACTTAGTATATGTTTTTATAATGAAATAAATTAAGGAGGCTACCTAATATTTAAGAATTTAATTACTGATATAACTGTTGTTAAAAAAATTATCAGATGAAAAAGTAAATAAGAATTGTTACTCATTATATGTACTAAGCTGTAACAAGAACACAGAATCTCTAGAACCTTTCCCTTATATATTAACTGAGAACCTAATAATTTCAGGAATTTTTTCTTGATACAACGTGGTTGCATAGAAATAATCATGGATTTGACTTCTCAGCTCTAAGACTCTTACTGTCAAGTGACAAAACTCAGGTTTCTCCTGGCCTTCATTGCTCTCTGATTTGAAAATTTCTTAAAATAAAATTTCACCACCTTACATTTAAAATAGTTTCATTTTGCTCAAATAGAATTAATGTATTTTACATAAAATGAATTCTTAGTTAATTTTATTTATTTAGTTTTGAAATTTTATTTTTACTTTATTCTGCTTTACAATACTGTATTGGTTTTGCCATACATTAACATGAATCAGCCACAGGTGTACACGAGCTCCCAATCCTGAAACCCTCTCCCACCTCTCACCCCATATCATCTCTCTGGATCCCCATGCACCAGCCCCAAGCATCCTGTATCCTGTATCGAACATAAACTGGCGCTTCGTTTCTTACATGATAGTATACATGATTCAATGCCATTCTCCGAAATCATCCCAGCCTCTCCCTCTCCCAGAGTCCAAAAGTCCGTTCTATACATCTGTGTCTCTTTTGTTGTCTCACATACAGGGTCATCATTACTATCTTTCTAAATTAGTTAATTTTAAATGACAAGAATTAGTTCGGTTTACTTCAGTCACTTAGCCACGACTGGCTCTTTGAGACCTCATGAATCACAGCACGCCAGGCCTCCCTGTCCATCACCAACTCTCGGAGTTCACTCAAATGCATGTCCATCGAGTCGGTGATGCCATCCAGCCATCTCATCCTCTGTCGTCCCCTTCTCCTCCTGCCCCCAATCCCTCCCAGCATCAAGGTATTGTCCAATGAGTCAACTCTTCATATGAGGTGGCCAAAGTATTGGAGTTTCAGCTTTAGCATAAATCCTTCCAATGAACACCCAGGAGTGATTTCATTTAGAATGGACTGGTTTGATATCCTTGCAGTCCAAGGGACT
Source organism: Litocranius walleri (assembly GCA_006410535.1). Taxonomy (NCBI): domain Eukaryota; kingdom Metazoa; phylum Chordata; class Mammalia; order Artiodactyla; family Bovidae; genus Litocranius; species Litocranius walleri. The sequence continues at coordinate 153,489 of SJYG01001007.1, read as the reverse complement.
CTCAAGAGTCTTCTCCAACACCACAGTTCAAAAACATCAATTCTTCAGCACTCAGGTTTCATCACAGTCCAAATTTCACATCCATACATGACCACTGGAAAAATCATAGCCGTGACTAGATGGACCTTTGTTGGCAAAGTAATGTCTCTGCTTTTCAATATGCTATCTAGGTTGGTCATAACTTTCCTTCCAAGGAGTAAGTGTCTTTTAATTTCATGGCTGCAATCATCATCTGCAGTGACTTTGGAGCCTCCCCCCCCCAAAAAAAGTCTGACACTGTTTCTACTGTTTCCCCATCTATTTCCTATGAAGTGTTGGCACCTGATGCCATATTTGTTTTCTGAAAAGTGAGCTTTAAGCCAACTTTTTCACTCTCCTCTTTCACTTTCATCAAGAGGACTTTTAGTTCCTCTTCACTTTCTGCTATAAAGGTGGTGTCGTCTGCATATCTGAGGTTATTGATATTTCTTCCAGCAATCTTGATTCCAGCTTATGCTTCCTCCAGCCCAACGTTTCTCATGATGTACACTGCATAGAAGTTAAATAAGAAGGGTGACAATATACAGCCTTGACGTACTCCCTTTCCTATTTGGAACCACTCTGTTGTTCCGTGGCCAGTTCTAACTGTTGCTTCCTGACCTGCATATAAGTTTCTCAAGAAGCAAGTCAGGCGGTCTGGTATTCCCATCTCTTTCAGACTTTTCCACAGTTTATTGTCATACACACAGTCAAAAGCTTTGACATAGTCAATAAAGCAGAAATAGATGTTTTTCTTGAAGTCTCTTGCTTTTTCCATGATCCAGTGGATGTTGGCAATTTGATCTCTGGTTCCTCTTCCTTTTCTAAAACCAGCTTGAACATCAGGAAATTCATGGTTCACGTACTGCTGAAGCCTGGCTTGCAGAATTTTGAGGATTACTTTACTAGCATGTGAGATGAGTGCAACTGTGCAGTAGCTAGAGCATTCTTTGGCATTGCCTTTCTTTTGGATTGGAATGAAAACTGACCTTTTCCAGTCCTGTGGCCACTGCTGAGTTTTCCAAATTTGCTGGCATATTGAGTGCAGCACTTTCACAGAATCATCTTTCAGGATTTGAAATAGCTCCACTGGAATTCCATCACCTCCAGTAGCGTTGTTCATAGTGATGCTTTCTAAGGCCCACTTGACTTTACATTCCAGGATGTCTGGCTCTAGGTGAGTGATCACACAATCATGATTATCTGGGTCTTGAAGCTCTTTTTTGTACAGTTCTTCTGTGTATTCTTGTCACCTCTTCTTAATATCTTCTACTTCTCTTAGATCCATACCATTTCTGTCCTTTATCAAATCCATCTTTGCATGAAATGTTCCCTTGGTATCTCTCATTTTCTTGAAGAGATCTCTAGTCTTTCCCATTCTGTTGTTTTCCTCTGTTCCTTTGCATTGATCGCTGAGGAAGACTTTCTTATCTCTCCTTGCTATTCTTTGGGACTCTGTATTCAGATGCTTATATTTTTCCTTTTCTCCTTTGACAAGTATAAAACTACCTATTTCTCAAAAATAATATTTTAGTAACATACAGAATTTGGGGGGAAAGTTTAAAAACTGCATGCATACAGGAAAGTATAACTTCTCATCCCAGAAAGGCTGTATTCTCTCTTCAGAAGTACCCACCCTTTCATTTATTGTATTTATTTCTGAAATGTTCTATACATCTTAAAAGATGTATTTACACTGATACTATCTTTGTTATCCATTGTGATATAACAAATTACCATAATATTGGCTGCTTCAAATAACTCACAGTTTTTATTATTTTATTTTTTAACTGGAATATTTCTTTACAATGTAGTGTTAGTTTCTGCTGTCCAACCATGAAAGTATATATATATATATATATCTCCTCCCTCTTGAGTCTCCCTTCCACTTCTCCCATCTCAGCCTTCTAGGTCACCACAGAGCACCAAGTTGAGCTCCCTGTGTTATACAGAAGCTTCCCACTAGCTATCTGTTTTACACATGGCAATATGTGTACGTGTGTGTGTGTACATGTGTGTGTGTGTTTTATATATATATATATATATATATATATATATATGTATGTATATATCAATGCTACTCTCTCAGTTCATCCCACATACTTATCCCCTCACGTTGTCCACACATCTGTTCTCTATATGTACCTTTCTATTCCTGCCCTGCAAATAGTTTCATTAATATAATTTTCTAAATTCCATATATGTGTTAGCATACTATATTTGTTTTTCTCTTTCTGACTTAGCTCACTCTCTGTGAAAGACACTAGGTTCATCTACATCTGACTCAATTTTGTTCCTTTCTATGGCTGAGTAATATTTCATTGTATATATGTACCAAAACTTCTTTATCCATTCAAATGTCAATGGACATCTACGTTGCTTCCATCTCCTGGCTATTGTAAATAGTGCTACAATGATATACTGTAGTATAGTTAATTTACAGTGTTGGTGAGGTGTATAGCCAAGTGATTCAGTTATACATACAGCTATTCTTTTTTTGGACTCTATTCCCATATAAATTATTAGACTATTGAGTAGAATTCCCTGTTTGTACAGAAGGTCCTTGTTGGTTGTCTATTTTATATATATATAGTGTGAGTATTAATCTCAAGTTCCTAATTTATTCTTCCAATCTTTCCCATTTGGTAACCATGAGTTTATTTGTGAAATCTGTGAATCTGTTACTATTCTGTGAATAAGTTCATTTGTATCATTTTTTAAATTAGATTCTACATATGAGTGATATCATGTGATATTTGTCTCTCTGTCTGACTTACTTTTCTTAGTATGATAATTTCTAGGTCCATCCATGTTGCTACAAATAGCATTATTTCATTTGTTTTTATGGCTGAGTTGTATTCCATTGTACAATATATATGTACCATGTTTTCCTCATCCATTCATCTGTTGATGGACATTTAGTTCCACATTTATTATTTACACTTTCTAGGTCTGTCTAGTCAAGGCTATGGTTTTTTCAGTGGTCATGTATGGATGTGAGAGTTGGACTGCGAAGAAAGCTGAGTGCTGAAGAATTGATGCTTTTGAACTGTGGTGTTGGAGAAGACTCTTGAAAGTTCCTTGGACTGCAAGGAAATCCAACTAGTTCATTCTGAAGGAGATCAGACCTGGGATTTCTTTGGAGGGAATGATGCTGTAGCTGAAACTCCAGTACTTTGGCCACCTCATGCAAAGAGTTGACTCATTGGAAAAGACTCTGATGCTGGGAGGGATTGGGGGCAGGAGGAGAAGGGGACGACCGAGGGTGAGATGGCAGTTCATGGGGTCACAAAGAGACGGACACAACTGAGTGACTGAACTGAACTGAACTGATGAGTCAGAAAGCTGGAGATCACTCAGTTGTACCCACAGCTGCACGATTTCTTACAAGGCTACTGTCAATGTTATGGCATTGACATATTATGGATCTCATGTGATAGTCTGACTGGTGAAGGATCCATTTCCAGTTTCACATGTTTGTTGGTAGCATATAGTCTCCTGTGGGTTACAGGACCAAGACCCTCACAAATCTCTTTGAGAAGTCAATAGGGAAAGTCTGAGAGCAAGATGGAAGTTAAAGTCATATTTAATTCTAATCATGGAAGTTATATCCCCTCAACACTGAGGTATTCTATTAGTTAGAAGCACATTACTTAAGAGCAGGGTTTGCGCAATCCACAGTCACCAGAAGGCAGGGCTTCTTGGCAATCATCAGAGTAACTGCCTGACAGAGTCTGCTTTCTGATGCTAAAACACGTTCCTTTCACTGCCAAACACCTTAAACAGCCTTCTCAAAATTCTTTAGAGTACCAATATTTTACTCAATTTGCTCCAAGTCTAAAATCTCATATTTAGGATCAAGTTTAGGTGAGAATAAGTGTGATTTGTGAAGTAGAACTCCTGAAATAATTTCTCTTCATCTACAGATATGGTGAAACTAAATAGATGTTTATCTACCTGTACATCTACCTAATATATAGTGATGGATGAGACATAGGATAACAGCTGCAGACATTCCTATTCAAAATTGGGGAAATGGAAGATAAAAAGTAGTCCATAATAATTCTGAAATCCTGCTAGGCAAACATTGGAAGGTCCTTGATTAACTATCAAGGCCTGGGAGTTACTCTCTATAACTTTGTTTTTGGTTTTAGTTTGGTATAGATTTCTACATCTAGTTTGGAGAAGGTCAGGAATGGCAGCAGTAAGGAGATACCCCTTGTTCAAGGTAAGGAACAGCAGCTGTGCTTTGCTGGAGCAGCCGTGAAAAGATATCCCACGCTCAAGGTAAGAGAAACCCAAGTAAGATGGTAGGTGTTGCAAGAGGGTATCAGAGGGCAGACACACTAAACCATACTCACAGAAAACTAATCAATCTAATCACACTAGGACCACAGCCTTGTCTAACTCAGTGAAACCAAGCCATGCCTGCAGGGCAACCCAAGATAGGCGGGTCATGGTGGAGAGGGCTGACAGAACATGGTCCACTGGAGAAGGGAAGGCAAGCCACTTCAGTATTCTTGCCTCGAGAACCCCATGAACAGCATGAAAAGGCAAAATGATAGGATACTGAAAGAGGAACTCCCCAGGTCAGTAGGTGCCCAATATGCTACTAGAGATCAGTGGAGAAATAACTCCAGAAAGAATGAAGGGATGAAGCCAAAGCAAAAACAATACCCAGCTGTGCATGTGACTGGTGATAGAAGCAAGATCCGATGCTGTAAAGAGCAAGATTGCATAGGAACCTGGAATGTCAGGTCCATGAATCAAGGCAAATTGGAAGTGATCAAACAAGAGATGGCAAGGATGAACGTCGACATTCTAGGAATCAGTGAACTAAAATGGACTGGAATGGGAGAATTTAACTCAGACGACCATTATATCTACTACTGCGGGCAGAAATCCCTCAGAAGAAGTGGAGTAGCCATCATGGTCAACAAAAGAGTCCGAAATGCAGTACTTGGATGCAATCCCAAAAACAACAGAATGATCTCTGTTCATTTCCAAGGCAAACCATTCAATATCACAGTTATGCAAGTCTATGCCCCAACCACTAACGAACGCTGAGGAAGCCGAAGTTGAACGGTTTTATGAAGACCTAGAAGACCTTTTAGAACTAACACCCAAAAAAGATGTCCTTTTCATTATAGGGGACTGGAATGCTAAAGTAGGAAGTCAAGAAACACCTGGAGTAACAGGCAAATTTGGCCTTGGAATGCAGAATGAAGCAGGGCAAAGACTAATAGAGTTTTGCCAAGAAAATGCACTGGTCATAGCAAACACTCTCTTCCAACAACACAAGAGAAGACTCTACACATGGACATCACCAGATGGTCAACACTNNNNTACAAAAGTGATCTTCATGACCCAGATAATCATGATGATGTGATCACTAACCTAGAGCCAGACATCTTGGAATGTGAAGTCAAGTAAGCCTTAGAAAGCATCACTAAAAACAAAGCTAGTGGAGGTGATGGAATTCCAGTTGAGCTGTTTCAAATCCTGAAAGATGATGCTGTGAAAGTGCTGCACTCAATATGCCAGCAAATTTAGAAAACTCAGCAGTCGCCACAGGACTAGAAAAAGGTCAGTGTTCATTCCAGTTCCAAAGAAAGGCAATGCCAAAGAATGCTCAGACTACTGCACAGTTGCACTCATCTCACATGCTAATAAAGTAATGCTCAAAATTGTCCAAGCCAGGCTTCAGCAATACGTGAGCTGTGAACTCCCTGATGTTCAAGCTGGTTTTAGAAAAGGCAGAGGAACCAGAGATCAAATTGCCAACATCTGCTGGATCATGGAAAAAGCAAGAGACTTCAAGAAAAACATCTATTTCTGCTTTATTGACTATGCTAAAGCCTTTGACTGTGTGGATCACAATAAACTGTGGAAAATTCTGAAAGAGATGGGACTACCAGACCACCTGACCTGCCTCTTGAGAAATCTGTATATAGGTCAGGAAGCAACAGTTAGAACTGGACATGGAACAACAGACTGGTTCCAAATAGGAAAAGGAGTCCATCAAGGCTGTATATGGTCACCCTGCTTATTTAACTTATATGCAGAGTATATCATAAGAAACGCTGGACTGGCTTTCTGCTGTTCAGAATCAAGCTGGAATCAAGATTGCTGGGAGAAATATCAATAACCTCAGATATGCAGATGACACCACCCTTATGGCAGAAAATGAAGAGGAACTAAAGGGCGTCTTGATGAAGGTAAAAGAGGAGAGTGAAAAAGTTGGCTTAAAACTCAACATTCAGAAAACGAAGATCATGGCATCCGGTCCCATCCCTTCATGGCAATAGATGGGGAAACAGTGGAAACGGTGTCAGACTTTATTTTGGGGGGCTCCAAAATCACTGCAGATGGTGACTGCAGCCATGAAATTAAAAGACGCTTACTCCTTGGAAGAAAAGTTATAACCAACCTATATAGTATATTCAAAAGCACAGATATTACTTTGCCGACTAAGGTCCGTCTAGTCAAGGCTATGGTTTTTCCTGTGGTCATGTATGGATGTGAGAGTTGGACTGTGAAGAAGGCTGAGCACTGAAGAATTGATGCTTTTTAACTGTGGTGTTGGAGAAGACTCTTGAGAGTCCCTTGGACTGCAAGGAGATCCAGCCAGTCCATTCTGAAGGAGACCAGCCCTGGGATTTCTTTGGAAGGAATGATGCTAAAGTTGAAACTCCAGTACTTTGGCCACCTCATGCGAAGAGTTGACTCATTGGAAAAGACTCTGATGCTGGGAGGGGTTGGGGGCAGGAGGAGAAGGGGATGACCGAGGATGAGATGGCTGGATGGCATTCGGACTCTTTGGACGTGAGTCTGAATGAACTCCGAGAGATGGTAATGAACAGGGAGGCCTGGCATGCTGTGATTCATGGGTTCGCAAAGAGTCGGACACGGCTAAGCGACTAAACTTGAACTTTATGAAATGTGTTAACTGATGTGATACATTTACTACCTTTCAAAATGTCTATGGCTTTAGCTAGAAATTTTAAAAAATATAAAAAATTAACCCCTAGGGACTCCCTGGTGGTCCAGTTGAGACTTTGCCTTCCAAGGCAAGAAGTGCAGATTCAATTCCTGATTGGGGAGCTAGGACTCCATATGTTATGTGGCAAAAAAAAAAAAAAGAACATAAAAAAGAAGTAATGTTTTAACAAATTCAATAAGATTTTTAAAATGGTCTACATCAACAACAACAATAAAAAATGATAAAAGAAAATTAGCTCCAAGTCATTGGCTTTCTGCTGTTCAACTTGCCACCTCTTAGGATGAATCCCAAAAAGTCAAGACCAGTTATGATATACGCACTGGTCTTATATATAACTATATATGTATATAAATTAGTGAGAGACTTTATTTCTACCTTTATGTCTGTGGCAGTGGGGGAAAAAAACCTTCCTCTATACACCTTTTATTGATATGTATCTATCCTGGCCCAACTGAGTATATACCTGAGAAACAGTGTTAAAATATCACCCTTTACAAGGACTGGTAGATGGGAACAAAGGGCAGAGAGCACATTTTCTCTTGGTTTGTTTCCTTGTTAGTTTTCAGAGTTCCTGGCTTGGTTGTTTCCTTGTTAGTCATAGTTTTCAGAGTTCCTGGCTCTGCCTTTCCATACTCTTGGTTTCATCTTTTGTGTCTCTCTGATTGCGCTTGAGTAGTTTTCTCAGTATGCTTATTGTCAGGAGATATTTAGAAGAAACCAACAGTGTCTTTTCATTTTCTATTCTCTTGTTCCTTTTACTGCAAACTTTCATTGGTTTTCATGACATGATTTCCTCAAAAATTTGTGGGCTTTCTATGAATTTCATTAGGTTTAATTCCATTAGTCAAAAACCACAGCTGGAAATGGTCTTCCATAAACATTTTTCTGCTTTTGGCTACTTGCAGAGTTGCCTGAAGATAATGCCCTAAAGCTTCCAAGATGCCCTATGGCTTGATTGAAGGGTTCAATAATCCCCTCAATAATTTAAGTGTTCATTAGTCTCTTTAAATGACTTTTTGGGATGGAATACTCTGATATCTTATCTTTCTAAAGTTTCAACAAAAGATTTGTCCAATGGCACACTCAAATTAATCTCCAGATGAGGCCTCATCACAAGAATACATTTTTCTGAGTGCTTGGAAGACATTTCTTAATTTTAGGGTCTTGTGTCATCTGAAGTTGTGCTAAGTCACTGCAGTCTTGTCCAACTCTTTGTGACCCAATGGACTGGGTCCTGCCAGGCTCTTCTGTTCATGAGATTCTCCAGGCAAGAATACTGGGTTGAGTTGCCATTTCCTCCTCCAGGGTATCTTCCCAACCAAGGAAGATCCTGCATTGATAAGCATGTTCTTTACCACTAATGCCCCCTGGGAAACGCTCCTAAAGAAGCTGAGGACTTTGTAAATCATCAGGTCCTGGCCCTTTTTTTTTTTTTTTTTTTGACACTGTAGCTCACCCCTCCCTAATTTGTCTTCTCTCGCACTTTGCTGTAAGTAGCAAGAAGAAACCAGTGGCATTTTCAACACTTTGCTTGGAAATTTCTAGCTAAGTAACCAAGTTTATCTTGTAAATGTTCTGTTTACCACATAACTGAGATGAAAATTTTGCTAAGCTTCCTGCCACTATACAATAAAAATCCCTCTCCCTTCAACTTCTGAAAGCATGCTCCCTCACTTCTTTTGAGCCCTTGCTGGCTGTGTTCTCAATGTCTAAATTTCTACTAACAGAGTGGTCCAGGTAATTTACACTTTCTTTGTTATTCTCCTGCAAATTCTTCCAGTGTTTAACTATTGCCCTGTTCCAAAGTCACTCTCACACTTCGAGATTGTAGAAGTAGCCAAATTCTAGATTTCAAACTGTGTATTAGTTATCTATTGTTGCATGGCAAATTGTCATATAATAAGCAGCTTAAAACATTGCATACACACTTACTATCTTAAAGTTTCTCTTACTCAAGTATTCAGATATGGCTTAGTTGGGTCTTCTGCTTCTACATCTTTCATAAACTTTCAGTTAAGGTGCCACACTGGCCTGGGGTCTGTTCTAAATATTAGACTGTGGAAGAATCCATTCATATGCTCTCTTTGTGGGCATCTAGACTAAGGGCTCCAGATCCTAGTTGACATAGGCTCAGGGACATCTGCAACATGGCCGCTTGCTATGTCAAAGCATGCAAGCCCAAAAGAAACAGAATTTGCTAGTAAGATAGAAGTGGCAATCTTAGGTGACCTATACTTCAGTAACATCTTGTTACCTTGCTTATATTCTGTTTGTTAGAAACAAGTCACAGGTCTGGTTCTCATTCAAGGTGTGGGAGTTACATAAAGATGTGAACATTGGAAGGGAAGGAACACTCAGGCCCATCTTAAAGTCTGTCCACTACAAATTCTCCCAACCATTTTCTTTCCATTAAGTGATATGTTTGACAATCATACCATATTAGAGTATATAGATATATCACTTTCTTAAGGTGGCTTCTTGGAGAAGGAAACAGCAGCCTACTCCAGTGTTCTTGCCTGGAGAATCCCAGGGATGGAGGAGCCTGGTGGGCTGCCGTCTATGGGGTCGCACAGAGTCGGACACGACTGAAGCGACTTAGCAGCAGCGGCAGCAGCAAGGTAGCTTCTTAATATTTTTATTTATAAAAACTCTTTCTGTGTATTATGTCCTTGATCAATGCCATTTTATAAAGAAAAATGCCATGTGAAAGGAAAAATTAATCTTTCCTAAGTCTCTAATATGTAAGTGAATAAATTTTACTGAATTTATCTTACTCCATATAATTGCTTTTAAGAAATCCTTAATTATCTTCTCCATACCAAAATGCATATAAACATAAAAGTGACAAAGCTTTTCTTATTTGTCATTCATTATATCTTTTCAGCCAAAATTTGACTCGACACAGTGGAGAGAATTAAAATTTGGCAGTATTTTCAGCTTAATATACCACTTACAAAAACCTTCATCATATCTCTTAGTAACAAAGAAAACATGTAGAAATTTTCAGGGTCAAATATACTAGCCAAATCTTTCGAAGCTGTGACAAGGAGATAAAGGAAGTCTTGTGGTTTGAATACATTGTTGATGCACTGCACTTAAAAGCTGTTTTGGCATTCTTACTGCAGCTTAAGTAAATAAAACTGTGTTTTTCTTTCCTCTTCTGATTTTTAGGTAACACACCTTTGTATTGCCATATGTTTCACACACATTTCTGTTAAACAAAGTAGAGAAAGATGACATGTAAAATAGCTTATTTAAAGATTTGTTTCGAGAATCCAGAAAAACTATGCCTGACTTGAGGAATATGAAATTCACCATATTCCCAATATCAAATGCTTCTCTCCAATAATGGAAAAAAATATTCTCTGGTGGTTCAGTGGTAAAGAATTTGCCTGCCAATGCAGGAGATGCAAGTTTGATCCTTGGATTGGGAAGATCCCCTGGAAAAGGAAATGGCAACCCACTCCAGTATTCTTGCCTGAGAAAGCCCGTGGACAGAGGAGCCTGGTGGGCTTCAGTCCATGGGGTCACAAAAGAGTTAAACGTGACTAAGCAACTAAACAACAATAACAACAATGCCATGCAAATAACTCTTAAAATGTTGAAGCAAATCTCTAATGTATAAAAATGTCACCTTTTAAAAAACTTTCATGATTATAGCAGGAACGTTTAGCACTCCTGTGAATTTCTAACAAAACCTGTCTGTTAGTAGGAGCTTATTTTGTTACTTATGTAAAACTGAATAAATAGAAATCTCAATGAAATAGTCAGAATACCAGAGGGGGGAGCTCTCATACCCTATGATAATAGTAGAATCCAACATGAAGAAGAAAAACTCCTCTGCTTTCCTGGCAAGGACTCAGCAATGAGAGACTGTCAGACTCAGCCAATGAAAATCCATGGTTCTTCCAACTTCCTTTTTCATTGTATAATAATGTTTTCCTGTCCATTTTTGCAACAGGCTTGCACAAAGCTCCCTAGTGTTGCAGACCCTAAACTGAAATTCTTTATTCATCTGGAATAAAGCTGTTCGGAGCCAGTGTGAGGAATTCCGCCCTTGGCAAAGGTCATGAGGAAGGGGGCTTTGGTATGCGCAAAGGCGTGATGAAGCCTCAAGAAATTCCCTTGCTCCCGAGCATCTAACCCCAAAACCAGAGTCCATCTTGTACTCTCACCTACGGGGGGCTCTCCCCCATAACCGTTTCTCTCCGAGAAGGAGTAAACATGCAGCTCCAAGGCAGTAAAAATTCCTGGGTGTGACTAGAGTGTTTCAACTTATGGGGCTCTTCTGAAGGTTATCTAGCCTGCCTGTATATGTTCCTCCGGCCACAACAGCCCTCCAACCTTGAGAGGCATGAGATGTTTTGACTTACTAAAGGCAAATTCTTGTGGATAGTTAGAAATTATTAGTATAGTGGGTTGGTTGGGAATTATATTGATAAAGGATTTTTTCATTTGTTGTGTCAATAATTGCTGCTAATTTCCTGCCCTAGGTGGGACAAGGGCATCTCAGGTTAAACCTCTCTGCAGAGACATTATGGTTTACTACCTCTCAACCATAAACAGCACAGAGAGTTTTGGAGTATTTTGAGAGTCTTAATTAACATAGGACTTTTTCTTGTTGTTGAGTCAATGATTGCTGCCAGGCCTCCATATCCTTTAGGTACCTGGGAATATATTACTCAATGTATTTGGAATATAGAAAAGGAAATATAGTAGTTTTTGATGTTAGAGAAATAAGTATTAACCTCAACATTAGACTTTTTTGGTTAATGAATTTTCTCTCTTTAATAGATCACTGTACTTTGTTATAAATCACTGTGTCCTTGCTATGTAAAAATGTAACTTTGTCACTATCTTAAGACTAAGTAGATCTTAAGAGGATCATTGGTGAAAGGATTTTCATTTGTTGGACTGATGTTTGCTGCTAAAATCTCCATATTCCCTGCCATTATAATGAATATAACCAGCATATAGGAGAAATAAGTATTAACCCATAGGAGAAATAAGTATTAACCTCTAAGCATATAGGAAAAATAAGTATTAACCCATAGGAGAAATAAGTATTAACCTTTAAACATATAGGAGAAATAAGTATTAACCTTTAAGATTAATCATGTTAACCTTGGGTTAAATAAATTCCTTTCTTGATTATAACTCACTACACCCTCACCCTATAGGAATGTGACTTTATTTGGAGGGTGGTGCTTGGTTTAAGGAAAAACACTCTTGGATAAAATAAGTTTTCTGGTTATCAGAAAGAAAGGGTTGTAAATGTCAGCAGGCAGAAATGGCTTGAAGATGTTGTAAAACCCCTAAGAATTTTTTTATGTAAAGCACCTGATTTTGATAAGGTCAGGACGGCTGACACCTGCGTGACTCTGTATTCATCCCTATATGTAACAAAAAGTATATAAGCAAACCCAAAAATAAAGAAATCGGATCAGTTCCGGAAAGACTGATTCCCTCATGTCATTCTTCTCTGCTCCCCAATTTTCTGGCTGAATTCCCATCTGGAGCATGGGTGCCCGCCATTCGGATCGTGCAAATTCCTTGTCTGGAATTTTATTGGTACCCTATGAAAGCCAAGTTATTCAGCCCCTTTCTCTCTCTCTTACTATTTTGAGGCCGAATTCCCATCTGGTGCATAGGACCCACCAAGCCTATTAATTCTGCTTGGGCTTCTAAGATCGGACCGGGGGGGCCTCAGTGCCTCCTCTCCTTCGGGAGAATGGGAAGACACCTGCGGCCTACGTAGGTGGTGATTGGTACCCTGTGTTAACCAAGTTATTCGGCCTCTTTTTCTCTGCTAAATTCCTAGTCCCTCTCTATCTGTAATTAAATGTTTTTTATAGGACGCCTATTCTGTCCCCACCTTCGAATCACCCTGGATCCACCGGGGCTGGACCCCGGCATAAAGCCATTTGGACTGGAGAAACAACTGCCAGTCTTCTTGCTTAAGGTGAACATATTATATAGATAACAAAAATATATTAGAAGATTTATCAATAGAAAATTTTGTATTCATTTAACACACAAACATGATTGATCCATAAAGTGACCAAAACTGATAAAAGGATTTTATAACAAAATCATGGCTTAAGTTAGATTAAATCTTGGAGTATTTTTTTTAACTCTAAATCTAATCCGAACTATTAAAACTTTTAAAATTAAAGTTTATAGCATTTTCTTTATGATAGCAATAAAATATCTACTTTTTTAAAAAATTTTAATTGGAGGCTAATTACTTTACAGTATTGTGGTGGTTTTTGCCATACATTCACATGAAACAGCAATGAGTGTACATGTGTTCCCCATCTGAGGGGGAAGGCACAGTCCTGCCCCAGAGACCTATCTGAGGGAGGAGGCCGAATCCTGACCCAGAGCCTGTCTGAAGGGGAAGGCTGAGTCCTGCCTCAGAGCCCTGTCCTAGGGGCAAGGCACAGCCCTGTCCCAGAGCCTGTCTGAGGGTGGAGACCAAATCCTGACCCAGAGCCTGTCTGAGCAGAGAGTCCAACAGTCTATTCTTTACATCTGTGTCTCTTTTACTGTCTCGTATATAAGGTCATCATCATCTTTCTAAATTCCATATATATATATATATATATATGCATTAATATACTGTTTGGTGTTTTTCTTTCTGACATACTTCACTCTGTATAATAGGCTAGTTTCATCCACCTCATTAGAACTGATTCAAATGCATACTTTTTAATAGCTGAGTAATATTGTTAAACCTCATGGTCTCCTTCCAGCGGTCCATCGCCCCCAAAGATCACCAAGACTCGGACTCGATGCAAACAGCAAGAGGATTTATTGGGCCAGTGCGCCAGGGTTCAGTCACCTCCAGTGAGGAACGAACCCCAAACACTCGTTACAGAGCAGTTTTTAAGCACAAAAACCACAAACAGGTGCAGCTAGGGTGGAACAGCCTGATTGGCGTACATGTCTTGATATTTTCAGGGATAGGTCCATTCGTTATCAGACCGAAACGGTTGACCGACCTGCATTTTACCTGTTAGCTGTCTTTCTGGAAAGTAATTTCCTGGAATGGTTTTGAGGTAAACATCCCCTAGAAAGCCTCCCGGAAGCTGCATTCCTGAGATATGAGCCCCTTACACATTCTTGAGATAAAGGTTTGTCTTAAGATTAACAAGAGGGCCTGTTTTCCTAAGGCTCTAGTAAAGTTTTAACCTTTCTTCTTATTCACCTTTCCTCTCATTATTCCATTGTGTATATGTACCACAACTTTCTTATCCATTTGTCTGCCAATGGACATCTAGGTTGCTTCCATGTTCTGATATACAGAAAACTATAAAACACTGATGAAAGAAATCAAAGATGACACAAATAGATGGAGAAATATACCATGTTCATGGATCAGAAGAATCAGTATAGTGAAAATGAGTATACTACCCAAAGCAATGTATAGATTCAATGCAATTCCTATCAAGCTACCAATGGTATTTTTCAGAGATTTAGAACAAATAATTTCACAATTCTTATGGAATTACAAAAAACCTTGAATAGCCAAACAATCTTGAGAAAGAAGAATGGAACTGGAGGAATCAACCTGCTTGACTTCAGGCTCTACTACAAAGCCACAGTCATCAAGACAGTATGGTACTGGCACAAAGACAGAAATATAGATCAATGGAACAAAATAGAAAGCCCAGATATAAATCCACACACCTATGGACATCTTATCTTTGACAAAGGAGGCAAGAGTATACAGTGGAGAAAATACAATGTCTTTAACAAGTGGTGCTGGAAAAACTGGTCAATGACTTGAAAAAGAATGAAACTAGAACACTTTCTAATACCATACACAAAAATAAACTCAAAATGAATTGAAGATCTAAATGTAAGACTAGAAACTGTAAAACTCCTAGAGGAAAACATAGCAAAACTCTCTCTGACATAAATCATAGCAGGATTCTCTATGAACCACCTCCCAGAGTAATGAAAATAAAAGCAAAAATAAACAAATGGGACCTAATTAAACTTAAAAGCTTTGTACAACAAGGGAAACTATAAGCAAGGTGAAAAGTTAGCATTCAGAATGGGAGAAAATAATAGCAAATGAAGCAACTGACAAAGAATTAATTTCAAAAATATACAAGCAACTCCTACAGTTCAATTCCAGAAAAATAAGCGACCCAATCAAAAAGTGGGCCAAAGAACTGAACAGATATTTCTCCAAAGAAGACATAGAAATGGCTAACAAACACATGAAAAGATGCTCAACATCACTCTTTATCAGAGAAACACAAATCAAAACCACAGTAAGATACATCTCACGCTGGTCAGAATGGCTGCTATCAAAATGTCTTTAAACAATAAATGCTGGAGAGGATGTGGAGAAAAAGGAACCCTCTTACACTGTTGGTGGGAATGCAAACTAGTATAGCCACTATAGAGAATAGTGTGGATATTCTTTAAAAAACTGGAAATAAAACTGCCATACGACCCAGAAATCCCACTGCTGGGCATACACACTGAGAAAACCAAAACTGAAAGAGACAAGTGCACTTCAGTGTTCATTGCAGCACTGTTTACAATAAGATATCTACTTAATAAATTATCTTTAGATATGTCATATATTCAGGGGCTTCTGAAGTGACTCATTAGTAAAGAATCAGCCTGCCAATGCAGGAGACATGGGTTCCATCCCTGAGTTGGGAAGAATCCCTGAAGAAGGAAATGACAACCAACTCCAGTATTCTTGCCTGGAAAATCCTGTGGACAGAAGAGCCTGGTGGGCTATAGTCCATGGGATCACAAAAGAGTTGGACATGCCTGAGTAACTAAACAATAACAACATGTCATATATTGAGGGCAAACTTAAGTCCATATCTTCTTTTTCCATTTTTGTGCCATTTATTTTTATTAAAAAAAAGAAAAAAACTTCTCATATACTTTTTCCTGTTTAAATGTTAATATTGCTACTTCTTTGAATCCATGAAACACTAAGCGTGTATTGGTGTGTCACTTTCTAAAATTTGTAATTATCATTTCTTGCAATAAGTTTTACTGTTCTGAAGAAATTTCTGTGATAATTTTCTTCAAAAAGCATAATTTTGTACAGAGATACAAATTTTGAAATTCTCACCCATTGGATTTCAAAAGGAACTCCTGGCAATTTCAACTAGAGGTTAGTTTTAACTTCACTGTGGTCACAGCTGCAAGAATTTTACCCACCTAGAAAATATTATCTTGTGCTAATAGAGCTCATGTATTCCTGTTTTAGAACTCCTTTCAAGTCATTGCTTTCACAAAGCTCTTACTTTCTGTGATCCTCAGTTTATGTGTATAGGGTAGATATGACTTTTAAATGAATGAAAATACCCAAGAATACAATTTCTGGTACTATATGTTAGATACCTCTACTAGCATTAATAAAAATATCATATATATATGGATCAACTAACTCCCTCTTCAGTCTCTTTGTAATTTTTAATTTAATGTCAAGGGGTTTTGAAGTATTAACTCAAGAATTTAGTATGCAATTGGATAGAGTATGAATTTCCTATGACTGTTGTAACAAAATGTTACCAAACTCTGTGGCTTAGGACAATAGGAATTTATTGTCTCAGGATTTTGAGACCAGAGATCGGATATCAAGGCTTGGGCAGGATCATCCTCCCTCTGAAGGCTCTAGGAAAGGATCTGTTCCAGGCTTATTTCCCCACTTCTGTTAGTTCTTTGGCTTGTGGGTGCATTACTGCATCCTTAGCTTTCCCCTTCTGTGTATGTCTTTCTTGAATCCAAATTTCCCTTTTTTACAAGGATACCAGTTGTATCAGATTAGGGGCTGACCTAACTAATATTAACTTAAATAATAACTTATATGATGAGCTATATCCAAATATGATCATATTCTAAGGTACTAGGGGGTAAAGACTTCAACATAAAAAAATTTTCAGAATACATTCATCTTGTGTGTGTATTCTAAGTCACTTCAGTCATGTCCAACTCTTTGCAACCTTACGGACTGTAGCCCACCAAACTCCTCTCTCCATGGGATTCTCCAGGAGAGAATACTGGAGTGAGTTGCCATTTCCTCCTCTAGGGAATCTTCCCAACCCAGGGATCAAATCCGTGTCTCTTTGTCTCCTACTTTGGCAGGTGGGTTCTTTGCCACAATAAATTAAATGTTTTATTACATTAAATTGATGTTGGATATAATCTCAATAAATGATATTTAAAGTATTTATAAAAATTGTTTTAAGAAGAGTTTGATTTTGTCAACTTAATAAAATTTCATAGGACATTAGCCTGCATCTTTCTTAATTTTATTTTAAGACATATATATGTATATAGGGATATATATATATATTTCACCTGCCCCATTGGCTTACCTCCCCTTGTAGGTTTTTTCCTCCAAGAAACACAATGAAATAAGAATAGAAGGCCCAGAAATTAAATTCCAGTCTGAGGACAGACTAATTATCACACTGATATTTCTGCAGAAGTTGGGTGTGAAGCTGGGTGTTTAGGTTTCTCCTATTTAATCAGTGTGCGGGTGTCTCAGAGCTCTATTGTATTCACATCTGCTCAAAATCCAATAATGGAACACTCCAAAAAAGCTATCATGTATGTTGTTGCTCCTAATCAGTTTTATTAATTGTTTCCTATTTTTCAATAGAATAATTGCCATTACTTTTTATGCAATTCCTCTTTTTTCCTTTTTATCTCTCACTCTCTTTTTGCTTTTTGTATTTTGGGCCATTTTGGGCCAGTAATAGAATACAAATCAATTTTGCCATTACTTGGCTATTTTTGTGCTCAATGTAATTTTTTCCAGAAATGAGCTCTAATATTTAGATATCTGGAGGTGCTATTGGCTTTTTTTAGTGATTATGAGCAAGTAGAAAATCGGAAATC
Organism: Litocranius walleri; assembly: GCA_006410535.1. Classification (NCBI taxonomy): domain Eukaryota; kingdom Metazoa; phylum Chordata; class Mammalia; order Artiodactyla; family Bovidae; genus Litocranius; species Litocranius walleri. The sequence goes on along the minus strand of SJYG01001007.1, from coordinate 135,581 downwards.
CTTATATTAGCAGTTCTTAGATGCTCTGTGTTCTAAGCCCTTTAGATATATTAATGCACTTTATTTTCACAATAACTATGAATATGTAGGTACTATAATGTTGTAATTATTTATTTTACTTGTGGCTGTACTGAGCCTTCATTGCTGCACACAGACTTCCTCTAGTTATGGCAAATGGGAGCTACTCTCTAGTTGCAGTGCATGGGCTTCTCATTGAAGTGGCCTCTCTTGCTGTGAAGCACGGTCTATAGAGCATGCTTCAGTAGTTGAGGCACACAGACAGAGTCACTCTGTGGCTTGTGGAATCTTCCCAGACCAGGGATCAATCATGTCCCCTGCATTGGCAGGTGGATTCTTAACCACTGGATCACCAAAGAAGCCCTGTAGGTGCTGTAATTGTAACCCTGATTATGTAGGTGAGGAGACTGAAAAGCGAAGTCACTCAGTCGTGTCCAACTCTTTGCGACCCCATATACTGTAGCCTACAAGGCTCTTCTGTCCATGGGATTTTCCAGGCAATAGTGCTGGAGTGGATTGGCATTTCCTTCTCCAGAGGAGACTGAATCACAGTATTTTGCTTATTATAATTACATTTTACATAAAAATGGTAATAAATTTTACGAGTGTTATAAAGCTGGAATTTGTTCAATCCTATTTTTAGGATTAAATTTCACTCTTCTTTTCTCCAAGATGGGTGGTCAGCAAAATTTTTCTCTAAGAGTCAGATAATAAATATTTTAAACTTAACCTGCTATTTTTATTACAACTAATGAATTTTGTCATTGAAAATATGTAAATAAGTGACATGACTACGTTTCAATACCTCTTTATTTATAAAAAGAGAAAGTGGGCCAGATTTTGTCCATGGGCCATAATTTACCAGTTCCTTTTTCAGAACATTTTTAAATCCATTGTGTATTCACTTATGCTTACAGTGAAAAATTTTATTTGAGCTGCTACCTCATATGCTGCATAGTTTAATTTTCTTCAGAGAACATTTCAGGAACCTTTGTAAGGTAATGCTTTGCCTTAAAAATAAAAGATTTTCCTCAACGTTTAAATTTCCTCAACCACAATTTTAAATTTGTGGTAGCTACATACCTAAATCCAGAAAGTAAATGTACTTTTCTAACACACTTTTTATTTTGGCCTCTATTCATCATGGTCATGGAGTGGCTTTGTTTGATGCTAATGATCCATGAAAGTACTTATGTTCAAGTGTAGGCCACTAACACCTCCCCGTGTGTTCTGAGTCAGCCTCTAGAGAGTCCAAGGCTGCTTTTCTGTATCTCAATATGATGTTACATTAATCAACTTATCATGCTACTGTAAACTTTTAGTTAACATCAAAGAGCCCTATATGTAGCTTTTTATTCTTAGAATTTAAGATTTCTTGAAGTAATCAAGTTTGAACTATAGTGACTAGTACAGTCTCCTGAGTGTAATAGGTAGTAGTAAATGTTTTTTAAATCATTTAATTTCACTCATATGGTATAGTTTTATCAATGAATATTGATGACTGAGTTCTAAATAAAATGTATCAGAAGTGAATGATATACAAATGTCCCTTATATAGTTTGATATGTATAATAGATCTTTTAAACATTAGACAGATGAACTTCTGTTAGTTCACTGAAACACTGGAAATTTTTCTTTTTCCTTGCTCTCACCTATGGTAATATGATCTTCAAAACAAAATAAAATTATTTACAGTTAAGCCTAAACACCTCTCAAACATCAGTTTGTCTTAGGTAACTATGTAAACTATTCATCCTAAATGAGAAAATAAAAAGCAACAAAAATGATTCCAATAATCATAAATTTTAATACTTCTGACTGGAGTACTATTGAATGATTTATTTTGGTTCCTATTCCTTCCAAATCTTGGTTCCAGAAGCTAAGAGTTTTATAATAAGGCAAAAAAATCCCTGGATATTCATAGGAAGGACTGATGTTGAAGCTGAAACTCCAATACTTTGGCCGCCTGATGCAAAGAGCTGACTCATTTGAAAAGACCCTGATGTTGGGAAAGATTAAGGGCAGGAGAAGGGTATGACAGAGGATGAGATGGTTGGATGGCATCACTGACTCAATGTACATGAGTTTGGTTAGACCTGGCAGTTGGTTATAGATAGGGAGGCCTGGTAATTGTAGTTCATGGGGTCTCAAAGAGTCGGACATGACTGAGCAACTGAACTGAGCTAATCTGAAAACTCACAATAATGGGGGTGGTGAGTTAGAAGTACAGAAAACAAAGCACATAGGATGTAATATGATGGGAACATTATGCATTAATGATCAGGTTGTTGAAGTCATTTAAAGTCTTTGACTTAAATTTTTTGGTTAAGTGCATCATTCTTTTCCAATGATTCATAAATTGCCATATTTTTCATGGCAATATCATTTTCATAAATAAAATGAAAAGAAACTTATTTTTGAAAGTGTCATTTTTTAACACCAAGAGCAGAGAGTTGTAAAATGTGTTTCCTTATATAAGCAGGAGATCAAATGATGAAATCATTTAAGGAGAAGGTTTTCTGGAAAAAAAATTTCTTGAAAGTGCTATTTGTATCTTGTTAGGATGGAGTTTAGCTCTGACTTATAGGACCACAAAAACAGTCCTTATTAAACTGTCACTCAGATGCTACACAAGTGAATGGAATAAGCTAATTTAATTAGGTCTTTGGGATTTTGCAGTTTAACACTGACAGTTGCCTACATGTGGTAGAATGCATATTATTGCTTTTTTAATGTTACTAAATTTAAAGTTGATGATTTAGTGATAGTAGAATATTACCCTTTTCTTGACTGTATTCATGGTTTATATCTGATGTCTCTCTGTTAAAAGGCATGGCATTTTAAAATTCAATTTCATTAGGTTTCTCAGATGGCATGGACTGCTCAAAATTCTCCAAGTCAGGTTTCAGCAATATGTGAACCATGAACTTCCAGATGTTCAAGATGGTTTTAGTAAAGGCAGAGGAACCAGAGATCAAATTGCCAACATCTGCTGGATCATGGAAAAACCAAGAGAGTTCCAGGAAAACATCTATCTCTGCTTTATTGACTATGCCAAAGCCTTTGAATGTGTGGGTCACAATAAACTGGAAAATTCTGAAAGAGATGGGCATACCAGACCACCTGACCTGCCTCTTGAGAAACCTATATACAGGTCAGGAAGCAACAGTTAGAGCTGGACAGGGAACAACAGACTGCTTCCAAATAGGAAAAGGAGTATGTCAAGGCTGTATATTGTCACCCTGCTTATTTAACTTATATGCAGAGTACATCATGAGAAATGCTGGGCTGGAGGAAGCTGGAATCAAGAAATATGGGCTGGAAACAAGATTGCTGGGAGAAATACCAATAACAAGTATGCAGATGACACCACATTTATGGCAGAAAGTGAAGAACAACTAAAGCTTCTGGATGAAAGTGAAAGAGGAGAGTGAAAAAGTTGGCTTAAAGCTCAACATTCAGAAAACAGAGATCATGGCATCTGGTCCCATCACCTCATGGCAAATAGATGGGAAACAGTGGAAACAGTGTCAGACTTTATTTTGGGGGGTTCCAAAACCACTGCAGATGGTGATTGCAGCCATAAAATTAAAAGACGCTTACTCATTGGAAGGAAAGTTATGACCAATAGCGTATTCAAAAGCAGAGACATTACTTTGCTCACTAAGGTCCATCTCATCAAAGCTATGGTTTTTTCAGTGGTCATGTATGGATGTGAGAGTTGGACTGTGAAAAAAGCTGAGTACCAAATAATTGATGATTTTGAACTGTGGTATTGGAGAAGACTCTTAAGAGTCCCTTGGACTGCAAGGAGATCCAACCAGTCCATTCTAAAGGAGATCAGTCCTGGGTGTTCTTTGGAAGGAATGATGCTAAAGCTGAAACTCCAATACGTTGGCCACCTCGTGCGAAGAGTTGACTCATTGGAAAAGACTCTGATGCTGTGAGGGATTGGGGAAAGGAGGAGAAGGGGATGACCGAGGATGAGATGGCTGGATGGCATCACCGATTCGATGGACGTGAGTTTGAGTGAACTCTGGGAGTTGGTGATGGACACGGAGGCCTAGTGTGCTGCAATTCATGGGGTCACAAAGAGTCGGACACAACTGAACGACTGAACTGAACTGAACTGAAAGAAGACGGGATTGGAAAATAGTTATAAATAATAATTTTTTTTAAAGAAGGTATGTACTTGGGGGGGGGCATAAAAAAGAAATTAATTGAGTATAACATCCTGTTTCCAAAAGCATACCCCTCATTCAATCATAAATTCCTTCTTGGTGGACATATTTTTGTCTATCATAACACCCAACAGCATTTCTTGGCACAGAGATAACTATTAAAATTAATCATTTAGTGTAATCTTTCAAGAACTCTGTAGCTATTGTTCAATTGTTCAGGATTGACTAGTTTGATCTTCTTACTGTCCAAGGGACTCTCAAGAGTCTCCTCCAACACCACAGTTCAAAAGCATCAATTTTTTGGCAATCAGCATTTTTTATGGTCCAACTCACATCTGCACATGACTACTGGAAAACCATAAAGAGGTAGGATGCTACAGTAGAAATCTTATTTCATGGCATTGCATTCAATATATCTCTGAATGTAGGAAGGAGGGCATCCTATTGGACTCAATAATTGAAGGTCAGTTCAGCAATTGAAGATCTCTTAGAAAACATATGTTTTCAGGACGTGTGGAAACTTATGAAATCTCTTCTCCAGACTGGCATAACACTTTATGCTATCAGTGTGTAAACTGAAGTGATTAATCTGTGAATTCAATAATCTATATACATTAATAGTCAAACCAAACTCCCCCAATGTGAGTCTTCTTTTGTAAGTAACATGAATAATCTTTGCTAGCTTCATGGTTCTATTTTGCCCTATGAACTGTACAAACTTCCATCACTTTTGTGTTAAATGCTCTGTACTATTTCTGAATATAAATTGGTATGAACACCATGGAAACTATTTGGAAATATCAGAACAAGCTAAGTGGACTTATAGCAAATGACCTAAATTTTCATTCCTAGACCTATACACAATAGAAATGCATAAATATATGTTCAATTAAAAATATGAGTAAAAATATTTGTTGCAGCTGTAGCTATATTTCAATAGTCCTGATGTTAGTTTTCTAGGCTACCATAACAAGTCCACACAACAGGTGACTTAAACAATAGAAATGTCTGAGTTTTAGAGGCTGAAAGTTCAATATGAAAGTGTAGGTTGGCAAGGTTGTTCCTTCTATATATGGTGAGGGAGAATCTCTTCCTGACCTCTCTCCCATAGTTTCTGGGGGTTTACTTCATTTTCACATGATGTTCTACATATATTAGGGGGCCTGAACCTATTGGGAACCAAGTGCAGCAGAAGATGAGTGGTGGGTGAATGAATGAACAAAACTTCATCTGTACCTACAGCTGCTCCACATCACTTGCTTTACTACCTAAGTTCTACCTACTGTCAAATCACACCAGCATCAGATTCTCACAGAAGCATGAACCCTGTGTACATGCAAGGGATCTAGGTAGCTTGCTTCTTATGAGAATCTAATGCTTGACAACCTGAGATAGAGCTGAAATGATAATGTTAGCCCTGGGGTGTGGCTGCAAATACAGATTATCATTATATATCGCAATGTAATAATCATAGAAATAAAGTACACAATAAATGTAATGCTCATGAATCATCTTGAAACCATTCTCCACCCCCATCCCATCCCACAAACGATCCATAGAAAAATTGTCTTCTATGAAACCTGTTCCTGGTCCAAAAAGGTTGGGTACTGCTGCCTTATATGAATATTTGTGGCGACAGTTTCCCCTTGTTAAATTTTTTTAAATTATGAAAGTATGATAAGACATTTATTTATAGGAGACTTGAAAAACAAAGAACAAACTTACATACAGTTCCACTATATATTACAATTATATTTAAGTTGATAAATTAAGATTTTTACTTGGAGTTTCAATATCAAAGCCATGGTTTTTCCAATAGTCATGTATGGATGTGACGTGAGAGTTGCTCAGTCCTGCCTGGCTCTTTGTGACCTCATGACTGTACAGTCCATGGAACTCTCCAGGCCAGAATACTGGAGTGGGTAGAGTTTCCCTTCTCCAGGGGATCGTCCCTGCCCAGGGATTGAACCCAGGTCTCTCACATTGCAGGTGGATTCTTTACCAGCTGAGACACAAGGGAAGCCCCAGAATACTGGAGTGGGTAGCCTACCCCTTCTCCAGTGGATCTTCCCAACCTAAGAATCTAAATGAGGATCTCCTGCATTGCGGTGGATTCTTTACCAACTGAGCTATGAGGGAAGCCCATAGCTTTCATATGTTTTTTCCAATAGTCATGTATGGATGTAAGAGTTGGACCATAAAGAAAGCTGAATGCCAAAGAATTGATGCTTTTGAACTGTGGTGTTGGAGAAGACTCTTGAGAGTCCCTTGGACTGCAAGGAGATGAAAACAGTCAATCCTAAAGGAAATCAGTCCTGAATATTCATTGGAAGGACTGATGCCAAAGCTGAAACTCCAGTATTTTTGCCACCTGATGCAAAGAACCGACTCATTGGAAAAGACCCTGATGCTGGGAAAGATTTAAGGTGAGAGGAGAAGGGGATAACAGAGGATGAGATGGTTGGATGGCATTACCAACTCGATTGTCATGATTTTGAGCAATCTCTTGTAGTTGGTGATGGACAGGGAAGGCTGGCATGCTGCAGTCCATGGAGTAGCAAAGAGTCAGACATGACTAAACAACTGACAGAACTGAATTTCAGTATCAAACTATCAAAATATCTATTTATTTCTGAATTTCTGTTTAGCTAAAAAAACAAAATTGTGACATTTTGGCTCCACTTGCTTGACTATGTATGAAAGTGGTGGTGGTTTAGTTTCTAAGTCGTGTCTACCTCTTTGCAACTTTGTGCATTGTAGCCTGCCCAGGCTTCTCTGTCCATGGGATTCTCTAGGCAAGAATACTAGAGGAGGTTGTCATTCCCTTCTCCAAGAGGTCGTCCTGACCCAGGTATTGAACCTGCATCTCCTGCATTGGCAGGCAGATTCTTTACTACTGAACCACCAAGGAAGTGAAGTATGAATAGATGTCAAGTTTCTAATTTATATTCACTCAAAACTTTGATATAGTTCCATTTATTCTAGTATCACTGCTAAAAGTCTAGAAAGCTTATTAATGACAAAAAAAAACTGAGAAAATTTCCCTTTTTATATAATATACAACCAGTCATGTTGAATGAGGATGCAGACTAATGATCTCAGTTTAACTTGTTTACCTTTATAAATATTTTATATTCAAATAAGATCACATTCTAAAGTCCTGGAGATTAAGATTCCAGTGTATGAATTTTGAGAGGATATGACTCAGTCTACAACAGTCCACAAATAAAAAATGACCTGATTATCCATCAACTCATAATAGATAATGTGCAGTATATTCCTAAAAAGGAAGAAATAGTAAATTTTAACAAGAATAGATGATATATTTACAAGTGAATCAACGTGAATAAATCTCATAATCATGACATTAAACAAAAGCAGCCAGAAATGTACATGCTGAATGAGGTCTAGAATATATACTTTGAGAATCAGTGCTGATAAAATCCTAAAATACTGGCTACATTTCAGAGGTAGGAGCAGGCCCTAATGTAGAAGGCTCAAGAGCTGTCGCTGGGTATATTTAATTCTTTTTTTTTCTTTAATTTTTATTCATTTATTCGTGACTACAGTGGGTCTCCATTGTTGCATGTGGACTTCTCTAGTTGTGGCAAGTGGGGAATACTCTCTAGTTGTGATGCATAAACTTCTCATTGCAGTGGCTTCTCTTGTTGCAGAGCACAGAATTTAAAGCTGAGTAGCTACAGTGCCAGGGCTTAGCTGCCCCATGGCGTGTGGAATTTTCCCAGTCCAGGCACTGAACCCAAGACCCCGGCCTTGGTGGGTAGATTCTTTACCACTGGACCACCAGGAAAGTCCTGTATCAAGTTTTATTCTTGATCCTAAAAATGATTGATGGAATCACTTAATTAGTTAATTTACTTAATTGGGCTGCATAGAAATTTTTTTGTTTTATTTTTAAATAGATAAAAACACAATATAAAATTTTCCAGGACACAAAATAAAAGAACAATTATTTTATATCTTTAAGGAAGCCATAAAACACTGTCTTCAGTCAATTTCAATAAAAATATTTTCCAGCTTAAGAAATTGCTCATGATCTAGAGCAAGATGAATGTTTTCATTAATATGTAAACATGATCATACTGAAGCCCAGAATAATTATTTCATTAGTATATATAAAACTTGAGAGAAAAAGTGATTTAATAGCAGATTTTTGTGGGTAAGTAAATATGCTACAGGTGAAAGAATGGAAGAAAAATTCTTGAAAAAAAAGGACTCACTGTGAATTGGTTGAGATTCATAAGAAGACTCTGACAAAGCTGAACAGGAGTTACTGAGAGATTTAATGTGACTAAAACATGAAGGAAAAGTCTCAGTGTGGTTGGTATATGTCTCCTGAAAACTTATGGAATTCACACTTGGAATGCTTTTCTGTATTCTCTTTGACTGTTGATACTTTTAACATGGTTTCTTAATTTACATTTGTTTTGATGCTTTCCTCAATGTCCACAATTTATAATTGATAATGTGTTGAATCACAGATATTTATTTTCTCTGTTTTGGAGATAGACTAGGCCAATGTTGGCTTGGAGTTTAGTTTCTGAGAATATTGGAGACATTTAAAGAAACATCTCCTAAGAATGTTAGATATTTTTTAAGTTTTACAATGCATAAGTGAGTGGAATTTAAAGTAGATATGTCAGTTATCAGAAATACAATAAAAAGCAATACCACAGAGGTTAGGAGATCTATGGCAAATGTTTGTCCTAAGTGCATGTGGCAAACCAAAGCATTTTGATGTTTGAGTATTAAGGTTTACATACCTGTGACAGAGGAGACAAAGCCTGGGCTGAGCAAACTGGAAACTTAGATGTCCACTGAGTAAGAATGAGACAGCAAGGGATAATATCTTCCTCTCATTTTCATTTGTACAAAACAAGGAATGTATGATATGGAAAATGATCTATCTTTCCCAATCTTATTTCTAAGTGAAGAAAATTCTCACTTAAGAAGCTTTAATAAATCATGGGATTGAGGCCATATTCATACTATTTATTGAGACTCTAAATTCACAATTTGCATTAAATATGTTACTAGGCATCTGGCAGAAACCAGCAAAAATTATCTGTGGAGAAATTCAATTGAAGTACAGATCTCAAAGATTTCCCAAAGTTGAAGTCAAAGAAAAAATAAGCTCAGATTCAAAAATCACTAAAAAAGTTAGAAAACAAAAGACAATGCAAATGAGTCAACAGAAATAAATCAGCAGAATGACTTGCAAAAATTTGTAAAAGTAGGAATGCCTCGTTTTATTGTGCTTCACTTTGTTGTACTTCATGGGAATTACATTTTTTATGCAATTGAAGTTTTTTGGCAACTTTTCATGGCAAGCTTATTGGCGCTATCTTTCCAATGGCATTTTTTTTAATTAAAGTACATACATTGCTTTTATTTTTTTTACTTTTTTTATTATTTTTTAATACTTTATTCTACAATACAATACTGTATTTATTTTGCCATACATTGACATGAATCAGCCACAGGTGTACACGATCTCCCAATGCCGAAGCCCCCTCCCACATCCCACCCCACAGCATCTCCTTGGATCATCCCGTGCACCAGCCCCAAGCATCCTGTATCCTGTATTGAACATAGACTGGCACTTCGTTTCTTACATGATAGTATACATGTTTCAATGCCATTCTCCCAAATCATCCCACCCTCTCCCTGTCCCTCAGAGTCCAAAAGTCCATTCTATACCTATGTGTCTCTTTTGTTGTCTCACATAGAGGGTCATCGTTGCTATCTTTCTAAATTCCATATATATATGTGTCAGGATACTGTATTGGTGTTTTTCTTTCTGGCTTACTTCACTCTGTATAATCGGCTCCAGTTTCATCCATTTCATTAGAACTGAGTCAAATTTATTCTTTTTAAGGGTTGAGTAATACTCCATTGTGTATATGTACCACAGCTTTCTTATCCATTCATCTGTTGATGGACATCTAGGTTGTTTCCATGTCCTGGCAATTATAGACAGTGCTGCAATGAACATTGAGGTACATGTGTCTCTTTCAGTTCTGGTTTCCTCTGTGTGTATGCCCAGCAGGGGGGATTGCTGGGTCATAAGGCAGTTCTATTTGCAATTTTTTAAGGAATCTCCACACTTTATTTTCCATAATGGATGTACTAATTTGCATTTCCACCAACAGTGTAAGAGGGTTCCCTTTTCTCCACATCCTCTCCAGCATTTATTGCTTGTAGACTTTTGGATCACAGCCACTCTGACTGGTGTGAAATGGTACCTCACTGTGGTTTTGATTTTCATTTCCCTGATAATGAGTGATGTTCTTTTTAAGGGATGAGTAATACTCCATTGTGTATATGTACCACAGCTTTCTAATCCATTCATCTGTTGATGGACATCTAGGTTGCTTCCATGTCCTGGCTATTATGAACAGTGCTGCGATGAACATTGGGGTACATGTGTCTCTTTCAATTCTGGTTTCCTCGGTGTGTATGCCCAGCAGTGGGATTGCTGGGTCATAAGGCAGTTCTATTTGCAATTTTTTAAGGAATCTCCACACTGTTTTCCATAGTGGCTGTACTAGTTTGCATTCCCACCAGCAGTGTAAGAGGGTTCCCTTTTCTCCACATCCTCTCCAGCATTTATTGCTTGTAGACTTTTGGATCGCAGCCATTCTGACTGGTGTGAAATGGTACCTCATTGTGGTCTTGATTTGCATTTCTCTGATAATGAGTGATGTTGAACATCTTTTCATGTGTTTGTTAGCCATCCGTATGTCTTCTTTGGAGAAGTGCCTATTTAGTTCTTTGGCCCATTTTTTGATTGGATCGTTTATTTTTCTGGAGTTGAGCTGCATAAGTTGCTTGTATATCTTTGAGATTAGTTGTTTGTCAGTTGTTTCATTTGCTATTGTTTTCTCCCATTCAGAAGGCTGTCTTTTCACCTTGCTTATAGTTTCCTTTGTTGTGCAGAAGCTTTTAATTTTAATTAGATCCCATTTGTTTATTTTTGCTTTTATTTCCAGTATACTGGGAGGTGGATCATAGAGGATCCTGCTGTGAGTTATGTCGGAGAGTGTTTTGCCTATGTTCTCCTCTAGGAGTTTTATAGTTTCTGGTCTTACATTTAGATCTTTAATCCATTTTGAGTTTATTTTTGTGTATGGTGTTAGAAAGAGGTCTAGTTTCATTCTTTTACAAGTGGTTGACCAGTTTTCCCAGCACCACCTGTTAAAGAGACTGTCTTTACTCCATTGTATATTCTTGCCTCCTTTGTCGAAGATAAGGTGTCCATAGGTGTGTGGATTTATCTCTGGGCTTTCTATTTTGTTCCATTGATCTATATTTCTGTCTTTGTGCCAGTACCATACTGTCTTAATGACTGTGGCTCTGTAGTAGAGCCTGAAGTCAGGCAAGTTGATTCCTCCAGTTCCATTCTTCTTTCTCAAGATTGCTTTGGCTATTCGAGGTTTTTTGTATTTCCATACAAATCTTGAGATTATTTGATCTAGTTCTGTGAAAAATACTGCTGGTAGCTTGATGGGAATTGCATTGAATCTGTAGATTGCTTTAGGTAGTATACTCATTTTCACGATATTGACTCTTCCAACCCATGAGCATGGTATATTTCTCCATCTATTAGTGTCCTCTTTGATTTCTTTCATCAGTGTTTTATAGTTTTCGATATATAGGTCTTTAGTTTCTTTAGGTAGGAATATTCCTAAGTATTTTATTCTTTTCGTTGCAATGGTGAATGGAATTGTTTCCTTAACTTCTTTTTCTACTTTCTCATTATTAGTGTATAGGAATGCAAGGGATTTCTGAGTGTTGATTTTATATCCTGCAACTTTACTATATTCATTGATTAGCTCTAGTAGTTTTCTGGTCGAGTCTTTAGGATTTTCTATGTAGAGGATCATGTCATCTGCAAACAGTGAGAGTTTTACTTCTTCTTTTCCAATTTGGATTCCTTGTATTTCTTTTTCTGCTCTGATCGCTGTGGCCAAAACTTCCAGTACGATGTTGAAGAGTAGTGGTGAAAGTGGACACCCTTGTCTTGTTCCTGACTTTAGGGGAAACGGTTTCAGTTTTTCACCATTGAGGATAATGTTAGCTGTGGGTTTGTCATATATAGCTTTTATTATGTTGAGGTATGTTCCTTCTATTCCTGCTTTCTGGAGAGTTTTTATCATGAATGGATGTTGAATTTTGTCAAAGGCTTTTTCTGCATCTATTGAGATAATCATATGATTTTTATTTCTCAGTTTGTTAATGTGATGAATTACATTGATTGACTTGCGGATATTGAAGAATCCTTGCATCCCTGGGATAAAGCCCACTTGGTCATGGTGTATGATCTTTTTAATGTGTTGCTGGATTCTGATTGCTAGGATTTTGTTGAGGATTTTTGCATCTATGTTCATCAGTGATATTGGCCTGTAGTTTTCTTTTTTTGTGGTGTCTTTGTCAGGTTTTGGTATTAGGGTGATGGTGGCCTCATAGAATGAGTTTGGAAGTTTACCTTCCTCTGCAATTTTCTGGAATAGTTTCAGTAAGATAGGTGTTAGCTCTTCTCGAAATTTTTGGTAGAATTCAGCTGTGAAGCCGTCTGGACCTGGGCTTTTGTTTGCTGGAAGATTTCTGATTACAGTTTCAATTTCCATGCTTGTGATGGGTCTGTTAAGATTTTCTATTTCTTCCTGGTTGAGTTTTGGAAAGTTGTACTTTTCTAAGAATTTGTCCATCTCTTCCAAGTTGTCCATTTTATTGGCATATAGTTGCTGATAGTAGTCTCTTATGATTCTTTGTATTTCTGAGTTGTCTGTCGTGATCTCTCCATTTTCATTTCTAATTTTGTTGATTTGATTTTTTTCTCTTTGTTTCTTGATGAGTCTGGCTAATGGTTTGTCAATTTTATTTATCCTTTCAAAGAACCAGCTTTTTGCTTTGTTGATTTTTGCTATGGTCTCTTTTGTTTCTTTTGCATTTATTTCTGCCCTAATTTTTAGGATTTCTTTCCTTCTACTAACTCTGGGGTTCTCTATTTCTTCCTTTTCTAGTTGCTTTAGGTGTAGAGTTAGGTTATTTATTTGACTTTTTTCTTGTTTCTTGAGGTATGCCTGTATTGCTATGAACTTTCCTCTTAGGACTGCTTTTATAGTGTCCCAAAGGTTCTGTGTAGTTGTGTTTTCATTTTCATTCGTTTCGATGCATATTTTGATTTCTTTTTTGATTTCTTCTGTGATTTGTTGATTATTCAGAAGGGTGTTGTTCAGCCTCCAAATGTTGGAATTTTTAATAGTTTTTCTCCTATAATTGAGATCTAACCTTAGTGCATTATGGTCAGAGAAGATGCTTGGAATAATTTCGATTTTTTTGAATTTATCAAGGTTAGATTTATGACCCAGAATGTGATCTATCCTGGAAAAGGTTCCGTGTGCACTTGAGTAAAAGGTGAAATTCATTGTTTTGGGGTGAAATGTCCTATAGATATCAATTAGGTCTAACTGGTCTATTGTATCGTTTAACGTTTGCGTTTCTTTGTTAATTTTCTGTTTAGTTGATCTGTCCATAGGTGTGAGTGGGGTATTAAAGTCTCCCACTATTATTGTGTTATTATTAATTTCCCCTTTCATGCTTGTTAGCAGTTGTCTTACATATTGCGGTGCTCCTATGTTGGGTGCATATATATTTATAATTGTTATATCTTCTTCTTGGATTGATCCTGTAATCATTATGTAGTGGCCTTCTTTGTCCCTTTTCACAGCCTTTGTTTTAAAGTCTATTTTATCGGATATGAGTATTGCTACTCCTGCTTTCTTTTGGTCTTTATTTGCATGGAATATCTTTTTCCAGCCCTTCACTTTCAGTCTGTATGTGTCCGTTGTTTTGAGGTGGGTCTCTTGTAGGCAGCATATATAGGGATCCTGTTTTTGTATCCATTCAGCCAGTCTTTGCCTTTTGGTTGGGGCATTCAACCCATTTACATTTAAGGTAATTATTGATAAGTATGCTCCTGTTGCCATTTACTTTATTGTTTTGGGTTCGGGTTTATACGTCCTTTTTGTGTTTCCTGTCTAAAGTCTATCCTTTAGTATTTGTTGGAGAGCTGGTTTGGTGGTGCTGAATTCTCTCAGCTTTTGCTTGTCTGGAAAGCTTTTGATTTCTCCTTCATATTTGAATGAGATCCTTGCTGGGTACAGTAGTCTTGGCTGAAGGTTATTATCTTTCATCACTTTAAGTATGTCTTGCCATTCCCTCCTGGCCTGAAGAGTTTCTATTGAAAGGTCTGCAGTTATTCTTATGGGGATCCCCTTGTGTGTTATTTGTTGTTTTTCCCTTGCTGCTTTTAATATTTGTTCTTTGTGTTTGATCTTTGTTAGTTTGATTAAAATATGTCTTGGGGTGTTTCGCCTTGGGTTTATCCTGTTTGGCACTCTCTGGGTTTCTTGGACTTGGGTGATTATTTCCTTCCCCATTTTAGGGAAGTTTTCAACTATTATCTCCTCAAGTATTTTCTCATGGTCTTTCTTTTTGTCTTCTTCTTCTGGGACTCCTATAATTCGAATGTTGGATCGTTTCATATTGTCTTGGAGGTCTCTGAGGTTGTCCTCATTTCTTTTAATTCGTCTTTCTTTTTCCCTCGCTGATTCATTTATTTCTACCATTCTATCTTCTATTTCACTAATCCTATCTTCTGCCTCCGATATTCTACTATTTGTAGCCTCCAGAGTGTTTCTGATCTCAGTTATTGCATTATTCATTTTATGTTGACTCTTTTTTATTTCTTCTAGGTCCTTGTTAAACCTTTCTTGCATCTTCTCAATCCTTGACCCCAGGCTGTTTATCTGTGATTCCATTTTGATTTCAAGATTTTGGATCATTTTCACTATCAGTATTCGGAATTCTTTCTCAGGTAGATTCCCTATCTCTTCCTCTTTTGTTTGGTTTGGTGGGCATGTCTCCTGTTCCTTTACCTGCTGGGTATTCCTCTGTCTCTTCATCTTGGTTATATTGCTGCATTTGGGGTGGCCTTTCTATATTCTGGGAATTTGTGGAATTCTCTTTATTTTTGAGCTTCCTCTCTGTGTGTGGGGTTGTATCAGTGGCTTGTCAAAGTTTCTTGATTAGGGAGGCTTGTGTTGGAGTTCTGGTGGGTGGAGCTGCGTTTCTTCTCTCTGGAGTGCTGTGAAGTGTCAAGTAATGTGTTATGAGACATCAATGGTTTTGGAGTATTTTGAGCTGCCTGTATATTGAAGCTCAGGGGCTTGTTCTTGTGTTGCTGGAGAATTTGTGTGGTATGTCTTGCTCTGAAACTTGTTGGCCCTTGGGTGGTGCTCAGTTTCAGTGTAGGTATGAAGGCGTTTGATGAGCTCCTATTGGATAATGTTCCCTGTATTCAGGAATTCTCTGATGATCTCAGGATTTGGACTTACGCCTCCTGACTCTGGTTTTCAGATTTATTTTTAAAATAGCCTCATGATTTCTCCATCTATACAGCACTAATGTTAAAACATCTAGGTTAGAGATGATAGGTTTCTCCACCTTGAGGGTTGCCCCTAGAGGATCGCTGAGTTACTTGGAGGAGAGAAGAGGGAGGGGGTAGTTAGAGGTGAGTGAAATGGAATGAGGTGGAATCAAAAGAGGAGAGATTCCGCTAGCCCGTAACCACTTTCTTGTGTGCGCTCCAAAGTCTGGACCTCTCAGAGGTGGTCACAGAGTTATACATGGAAGAGGAGAGGGAGGAAGTAGACAGAGGTTGCCAGGAGGATAAAAGAGGGAGATGAAAAGTAGGGATACAGGTCCGGTCAGTAACCAGTTCCCTGAGTGTTCTCAACCTTCTGGAACACACAGAGATTCATAGAGTTGGGTAGAGAAGAAGAGGGGGAGGGAGGAGACAGAGGCCACCTGATGAAGAAAAAAGAGCCCAAAGGAGGAGAGAGTGGTCAAGCCAGTAATTTAGCACTCATGTAAAATTGGGTACTGAAGATTAGGTTTTTAAAAGTACAAAATTGGCAACAAATACCAAAATGCAAAAATTAAAAATCTGGAGTAGAGATTGGATTTGCAAAGACAAAATATTAAAGAAAAGAAGAAGAAGGAGAAAAAAAAATAAAAAATAAAAGACTCCAGAATTATTAAAAGACAACAGTTTCCACCACCAAAAAGACTATATACGGCATTTGCTTTCAAGACAGGTGTGTTTCTTTTTTTGAAAAGTAATAATAGGTTATAAAAATAATAAATAGAAATATAGAGGACATAAAAATTTAAGCAAGTTTAGAAAAAAAAAGACAAGAAAAGAAGAAAAAAAATTTTTTTTCAAAAAAAATTTTTAAAAAATTCTTAAAAAAAAATCACGCTTCCACATCCCCCTCCCCCCAAAAATATAATCATAAAAGTAGTAACGGTATATCTGGTGCTTTCTCTGTCATTGTGGGCTATGTGGGGTCGCTACCAAGGCAGTTCCCTCTGTTTGACTTCCTCTGTTTGCTGGTCTCTTCCGTGTCTGATTTCCATCTTGACACAGGGAGATTGGTGGTGGACTCTGCACTGGGCTTGCCCCTTCTCACGGCGCACACTGCTCAGGCTGTTCATTGCTCCACGGGATAACCGTCTGGGGCCTGCCCTAGGCTTCATGCACCTCCCCAGTCTAAGCCACTCAGGTTTGGCACTCAGAAAGCCCTCCGAGGCTCGGATTTGACTGAGCCTGGGCTTTATGCCCTTCCCAGGTCCGAGTAGGTAGGGAGTTTGGTGTGCACAATTGCTGCGACTTCTGGCCTTTCTGGGCTGCTCAATTTTCTGGGAGTACCACTGGGGCTCTTTCTCCGGCAGATGGTGACTGTCCAGAGCCCCACAGAAGTCTTTATTAACAAAGAAACCTGCTTGCACTTTGGTAGGTAATGTCTCTCTTGAGCAGCGATTGCCCCCTTCCAGCACTTAAGGCTCTGGCTGCCTGTTGCTCGAGGGAGATGGTCTGCAGCCGGCTATTTCCAATCCGTCCTTTGTTCTGTGCGTGGGCCTGTAGGTGTCTTATGTTCGAGCATTTCACATGTTAGCTATCCCACAGTCTGGTTTGCTAGCCCAAGATAGTTCATTCTAGCCATGTGTGGACCTGACTCTGGCCCCGTTACACCCCGATTCTTGAGAAAAGCCCTGCAGCCTATGTCTCCCACGGCCCAGTTCTTAGAAAGCACTGTTGCTGGTGCCTCGCACTCCTCCCTGCCCAACCTCCACTGCTACTGTCGGATGCAGGCATTTGCGCTGCTTATCTGCTGGGGGTTTTACTGTTGAATTCATAATCTGTTGGTTTTAATTATTTATTTATTTTTCCTTCCTGCTATGTTGCCCTCTGTGCTTCCAGGGCTCGCCCCAGACACGGCTGTGAGAATGTTTCCCGATGTTAGGAAACTTCTATTTTTAAGAGTCTCCTCCCAGGACGAGATTCCCTTCCCTCCCTACCTCCCTTGCCTCTCCTTTCACCCTTTATATTTATTCCTACCTGGTTTTGAAGCCAATGATCTGCTTTGCTGGATGCCTGATGTCCTCTGCCAGCAATCAGAAGTTGTTTTGTGGAATTTACTCAGCGTTGAAGTGTTCTTTTGATGAAGTAGTGAGGGAGAAAGTGTTCTCCCCATCCTATTCCTCCACCATCTTTTCTCTCTCCCATACATTGCTTTTATAGGCATAAAGCTATTGTACACTTAACAGACTACAGTGTAGCATCAACAGCTTTCATATGTCCTGGAAAACCAGAAAATCTGTGTGACTCACTTTATTGTGATATTTACTTCATTTTAGTGATTTGGAACTGACCTCAATATCTCCAAGGTATGCCTATAGTAATGTTTTTAGAGAGAATATAAAATAAATTACAATTATTATTTAGAAATACATAAAGAATTAAAAATGTGAAAATGATAATATAAAAACTGATCATGTTGATCTGCCAAAAATCTTAAAATGCATCAATGAAGTTAAAAATACAGTAAGTGTATTAAACACTAGATATAGTTAAAAAAGACAATGATAAAATATGTTGAAAAATATACCTTAAGAAATAACTCTGAATTCAGCACACAGAGATAAAAAATACAAAATTGAGGCTTATACATTTATAGAATACAGTAATAATAATCAAAATTCATCTAAACAAAGATTTATAAGTAGATCTGGGGAAAAAAAGTAATAACTAAAAAGAAATTTTAGAACTGATGAAAAACATCAATCCTCCAACTGATTGGAAGAACACAAATGAATTAAAAAAATGTTGAATTTGAAGAAGTAAAACTGAAACACATTGACAACAAGTAAAAGACTTTAAGATCAAAGATAAAGGGCAGATTTTCAGTAAATGAATGATTACTTGACTGATGGAAATAACAGATGCAGAGACATTAAAATAAGTTCTTCAACATTCAGAGAGAAAAAAAAAGCAACTGACCTAGATATAATTACATATCCAGAGAAATTATCTTTCTAAAATGAGGAAAAGGTGATGGCAATATTATACAAGTAAAACTCAAGAGATATTATTAACTACACACCCTCAGAACAAGAGTTTTTAAAGGATGAACTTTAGAAAGAAGAAAAAGTTTCCGAAAAGAAGGCATCAGATGAAAAAGGAATGATAAAATTATATTTTTGTGTAAATCTACTCAAATATTCTGAATAAAACAATAAAAACAATCACTCTGAATATTGTGGGGTTGAAAGAAATCAAGATAGAAAGTGGAACATATCTCACATAGAGGGTGATAATGCTTTAAAAGTTCTCCTCTCCTTGTTTTCTTGAGCTGTCTAAAGCGCTCCCTGAAAGATTAGACAGAGTGTACAATTACAAAACAGTACAGGCAAAACTAAAAGAAAAGAAAAAGAGATAAATAAGGAAAAGAATGGGTATAGAGGAAAAAGAAATACTGGAAAATTGTAATGATTGAGTACACAATTATGATGGTAGAAATAAATCCAAGTTTCAGTTCGATTCAGTTCAGTCGCTCAGTCGTGTCCAACTCTTTCTGACCCCATGATCACAGCACTCCAGGCCTCCCTGTCCATCACCAACTCCCGGAGCTCACTCAAACTCACACCCATTGAGTCAGTCATGCCATCCAGCCATCTCATCCTCTGTCGTCCCCTTCTCCCCATGCTCCCAACCCCTCGCAGCATCAGAGTCTTTTCCAATGAGTCAACTCTTCGCATGAGGTGACAAAAGTACTGGAGTTTCAGCTTTAGCATCATTCCTTCTAAAGAAATCCCAGGGCTGATCTTCTTCAGAATGGACTGGTTGGATCTCTTTGCAGTCCAAGGGACTCTCAAGAGTCTCCTCCAATACCACAGTTCAAAAGCACAAATTATTCGACTCTCAGCCTTCTCCACAGTCCAACTCTCACATCCAAACATGACCACAGGAAAAACCATAGCCTTGACTAGATGGACCTTAGTCTGCAAAGTAATTCCCCTGCTTTTAAATATGCTATCTAGGTTGGTCATAACTTTTCTTCCAAGGAGTAAGCATCCTTTAATTTTATGGCTGCAGTTACCATTTGCAGTGATTTTGGAGCCCCTCCCAAAATAAAGTCTGACACTGTTTCCACTGTTTTCCCATCTATTTGCCATGAAGTGATGGGACCAGATACCATGATCTTCGTTTTCTGAATGTTGAGCTTTAAGCCAAATTTTTTACTCTCCTCTTTCACTTTCAAGAGGCTTTTTAGTTCCTCTTCACTTTCCACCATAAGGGTGGTGTCATCTGCATATGTGAGGTGATTGATATTTCTCCCAGCAATCTTGATTCCAGCTTGTGTGTCTTCTAGTCCAGCATTTCTCATGATGTATTCTGCATAGAAGTTAAATAAGCAGGGTGACAATATACAGCCTTGACATACTCCTTTTCCTATTTGGAACCAGTCTGTTGTTCCATGTCCAGTTCTAACTGTTGCTTCCTGACCTGCATACAGATTTCTCAAGAGGCAGGTCAGGTGGNGAATTTGAAGAAGTAAAACTGAAACACATTGACAACAAGTAAAAGACTTTAAGATCAAAGATAAAGGGCAGATTTTCAGTAAATGAATGATTACTTGACTGATGGAAATAACAGATGCAGAGACATTAAAATAAGTTCTTCAACATTCAGAGAGAAAAAAAAAGCAACTGACCTAGATATAATTACATATCCAGAGAAATTATCTTTCTAAAATGAGGAAAAGGTGATGGCAATATTATACAAGTAAAACTCAAGAGATATTATTAACTACACACCCTCAGAACAAGAGTTTTTAAAGGATGAACTTTAGAAAGAAGAAAAAGTTTCCGAAAAGAAGGCATCAGATGAAAAAGGAATGATAAAATTATATTTTTGTGTAAATCTACTCAAATATTCTGAATAAAACAATAAAAACAATCACTCTGAATATTGTGGGGTTGAAAGAAATCAAGATAGAAAGTGGAACATATCTCACATAGAGGGTGATAATGCTTTAAAAGTTCTCCTCTCCTTGTTTTCTTGAGCTGTCTAAAGCGCTCCCTGAAAGATTAGACAGAGTGTACAATTACAAAACAGTACAGGCAAAACTAAAAGAAAAGAAAAAGAGATAAATAAGGAAAAGAATGGGTATAGAGGAAAAAGAAATACTGGAAAATTGTAATGATTGAGTACACAATTATGATGGTAGAAATAAATCCAAGTTTCAGTTCGATTCAGTTCAGTCGCTCAGTCGTGTCCAACTCTTTCTGACCCCATGATCACAGCACTCCAGGCCTCCCTGTCCATCACCAACTCCCGGAGCTCACTCAAACTCACACCCATTGAGTCAGTCATGCCATCCAGCCATCTCATCCTCTGTCGTCCCCTTCTCCCCATGCTCCCAACCCCTCGCAGCATCAGAGTCTTTTCCAATGAGTCAACTCTTCGCATGAGGTGACAAAAGTACTGGAGTTTCAGCTTTAGCATCATTCCTTCTAAAGAAATCCCAGGGCTGATCTTCTTCAGAATGGACTGGTTGGATCTCTTTGCAGTCCAAGGGACTCTCAAGAGTCTCCTCCAATACCACAGTTCAAAAGCACAAATTATTCGACTCTCAGCCTTCTCCACAGTCCAACTCTCACATCCAAACATGACCACAGGAAAAACCATAGCCTTGACTAGATGGACCTTAGTCTGCAAAGTAATTCCCCTGCTTTTAAATATGCTATCTAGGTTGGTCATAACTTTTCTTCCAAGGAGTAAGCATCCTTTAATTTTATGGCTGCAGTTACCATTTGCAGTGATTTTGGAGCCCCTCCCAAAATAAAGTCTGACACTGTTTCCACTGTTTTCCCATCTATTTGCCATGAAGTGATGGGACCAGATACCATGATCTTCGTTTTCTGAATGTTGAGCTTTAAGCCAAATTTTTTACTCTCCTCTTTCACTTTCAAGAGGCTTTTTAGTTCCTCTTCACTTTCCACCATAAGGGTGGTGTCATCTGCATATGTGAGGTGATTGATATTTCTCCCAGCAATCTTGATTCCAGCTTGTGTGTCTTCTAGTCCAGCATTTCTCATGATGTATTCTGCATAGAAGTTAAATAAGCAGGGTGACAATATACAGCCTTGACATACTCCTTTTCCTATTTGGAACCAGTCTGTTGTTCCATGTCCAGTTCTAACTGTTGCTTCCTGACCTGCATACAGATTTCTCAAGAGGCAGGTCAGGTGGTCTGGTATTCCCATCTCTTTCAGAATTTTCCACAGTTTATTGTGACCCACACAGTCAAAGGCTTTGGCATAGTCAATAAAGCATAAACAAATGTTTTTTCTGGAACTTTCTTGGTTTTTTCATGATCCATTAGATGTTGGCAATTTGATCTCTGGTTCCTCTGCCTTTTCTAAAACCAACTTGAACATCAGGAAGTTCACGGTTCACATATTGCTGAAGCCTGGCTTGGAGAATTTTGAGCATTACTTTACTAGCATGTGAAATGAGTCAGATCATGAACTCCTTATTGCCAAATTCAGACTGAAATTGAAGAAAGCAGGGAAAACTGCTAGACCATTCAGGTATGACCTAAATCAAATCCCTTATGATTATACAGTGGAAGTGAGAAATAGATTGAAGGGCCTAGATCTGATAGAGTGCCTGATGAACTATGGAATGAGGTTCGTGACATTGTGCAAAAGATAGGGATCAAGACCATCCCCATGGTAAAGAAATGCAAAAAAGCAAAATGGCAGTCTGGGGAGGCCTTACAAACAGCTGTGAAAAGAAGAGAAGCGAAAAGCAAAAGAGAAAAGGAAAGATATAAGCATCTGAATGCAAAGTTCCAAAGAATAGCAAGAAGAAATAAGAAAGCCTTCTTCAGCAATCAATGCAAAAAAAATAGAGGAAAACAACAGAATGGAAAAGACTAGAGATCTCTTCAAGAAAGTTAGAGATACCAAGGGAACATTTCATGCAAAGATGGGCTCGATAAAGGACAGAAATTGTATGAACCTAACAGAGGCAGAAGATATTAAGATGAAGTGGCAAGAATACACAGAAGAACTGTACAAAAAAAACTTCACGACCCAGATAATCATGATGGTGTGATCACTCATCGAGAGCCAGACGTCCTGGAATGTGAAGTCAAGTGGGCCTTAGAAAACATCGCTACAAACAAAGCTAGTGGAGGTGATGGTATTCCAGTTGAGCTATTTCAAAATCTGAATGATGATGCTGTGAAAGTGCTGCACTCAATATGCCAGCAAACTTGGAAAACTCAGCAATGGCCACAGGACTAGAAAAGGTCAGTTTTCATTCCAATCCCAAAGAAGGCAATGCCAAAGAATCCTCAAACTGCCGCACAACTGCACTCATCTCATATGCTAGTACTGTTCAATGGGATATTATTTAGTCTTAAAAAGGGAAACATGTTAAAAAGCAGAGACATTACTTTGCCCTCAAATGTCCCTATAGTCAAAGCTATGGTTTTCCTGGTAGTCATGTACGGATGTGAGAGCTGGACCATAAAAATACTGAGTGCTGAAGAACTGATGTTTTCAAACTCTGGTGCTGGAGAAGACTGTTGAGATCACCTTGGATAGCAAGGAAATCAAACCAGTCAATCCCAAAGGAAATCAACCCTGAATATTCATTGGAAGGACTGATACTGAAGCTCCAACACTTTGGCCACCTGATGTGAAGAGTCATCTTATTGGAAAAGACCCTGATACTGGGAAAGACTGAAGGCAGGAGAAGGGGACAACAGAGAATTAGATGATTGGATGGCACCACTGACTCAGTGGACATGAATCTGAGCGAAATTCGGGAGATGGTGAAGGACAGAAAAGCCTGGTGTGCTGCAGTCCATGGGGTTGCAAAGAGTCAAACATGACTGAGTAACTGAACAACCACAAAAAAGGCAAAGCATTAAGACAGAAGCTTCATATTAGATAAACCCTGAAAATGTTCCACTAAGTGAAATGAATCAGTGACAAAAGGTCAAATGTAATATTCCACTTATATGAAATATGTAGAATAGTCAAATTCATAGAGACAGAAAGTAAATAATGGTTGCCAGAAGTTGGAGGGAAGGAGAGGGGGAAATTGGTGTTTAATTGATGTGTAGATTCAGTGTGGGAAGATGAAAATATTCTGGAGACGTGAAAATATTCTGGTGGTGATAACTGTACACAATGTGAATGCACTTAATGCTATTGAGCTATACACTTAAAAATAGTTAAAATGGTAATTTTGTCTCCATTTTGCTAAAATAAAAAAATATAATCATGATTGGATACAAGACCAGTAGTCATAAGTCTTCTTATATACCACTAGCAAATAACTCAAATATAAAAGAGAGCAACTTATGACTGTATATACAAATGTTAAATATCTAAGAATGAATTTAGCAAAGAGGTGCAAGGCTTCTGCAAGAAACCTTCACACATTTATGAAAAGAGATAAAGAGATTTTCAATGTATATGAATAGAAAGAATGGATTTTTGTATATTTTAATTCTTCCAGGTTAATCTATAGACTTAGTACAATTATGTTAAAAATTCCAACACACATTTTTATAAAATATGATATGATTCTTAAAAAATTAATTGGTCAAGTTAAGGAAGGATAGCTAGGACACTTTTGAAAATTAAAATCAGGGACTTCACTGGCCGTCCAGTGATTAAGACTTTTTCTAATGCATGGGCATAGGTTTAATCTCTGGTTGGAGAATTGAAATTCCATACACATCATGGTCAAAAACCCAAAGCATAAAATAGAAGAAACATTGTAACAAAGTCAATAAAGGCTTTAAAAATAGTCCACAGGAAAATAAACTTTAAAAATAATGAGGTTATTTTTAAAAAGAAGAAGAAAGTAAATGAAAATCAAAGACACCCTACAAGATGTCCAGACTTATTCTGAAATTGTCATCATGAAGAATGTGGTACTGTCACAGAGACATACAAATTGACAAGTGGAGTACAGAACAGAGAAACAGATTTGCACATGTGTAAAACTGTAGTAAATGTTGCAGATACCATACTAGATTAGCAAGAAAATAAGTGATTATTCAACAATGAACTAGAAAAAAATTATTATCAATATGGGAAATGTTTGACTGGGGGCATATTACTCAACATATTATGCAATAACCAAATATATTGGTCAGTCAGTCATGTTCAACTCTTTGCAACCCCATCGACACTAGACTTCTCTGTCCTGCACCATCTCCCGGAGCTTGCTCAAACTCATGCCCATTGAGTTGGTGATGTCATTCAACCATCTCATCCTCTGTCACCCACTTCTCCTACCCTCAATCATTTCCAGCATCAGGTGGCCAAAATACTGGAGCTTCAGCTTCAACATCAGTCCTTCTAATGAATATTCAGGAATGATTTCTTTTAGGGTTGACTGGTTTGATCTTGCTGTCCAAGGGACTCTCAAGAGTCTTCTCCAGCACCAGAGCTTGAAAGTATCAATTCTTTTGTGCTCAGCCTTCTTTATGGTCCAACTCTCACAACTGTAACACAGTAAAGCTCCATCCAAGACAGAAGAGTCACAGTGAAGAGTTCTGACAAAACATGGTCCACTGGAGGAGGGAAGGGCAAACAATTCCAGTATTCTTGCCTTAAGAATCTCATAAGAATATGAATAATAATCATATATGTATATAGCAATAATAATAATAAATATAGAAAAGACTTAATTGTTCAAAGGGAGAAAATAAAACGTGAGAATCTTATTAAAACTTGAGTTAAAGATAAACCTATGATGCAAAGAAGGGACTTCCCTCATTGTCCATTGGTTAGGACTCTGAACTTCCACTGTTCCATTTCTGGTCAGGGCACTAGATCCTACATGCCATGATGTGTGATAAAAATAAATAAATATAAAATAAAGTCTAAAAAATAAGACACAAAGAACATTGCTCAGGGGAAAAAAATCCATGTAACTTATTCAAATATGTTTTGCTTCAAAAGACAATAATGAAAAAACATGATACAGACAAAGAGAAGAAATTCCCAGTATATAAATTGGTAAATGACTGGTATCAGAAATGTGTTTTAAAATCTATAAATCAATAAGAAGAACACAGACTTTTCAATAGAAAAATTGTTTAATACCTGTCAGTGAAGTGCAATCATATATTACTAATAAATCTAGGGAGAGTTATTGATATCATCATGAATTTGGAAATGCAAAACATGATCATTTTGTTGTTGTTGTTCAGTTGATAAGTCTTGTCTGACACTTTGCAACCCCATATACTGTGGCACACAAGGCTCCACTGCCCTCCAGTAACTGCTGGAATTTGCTCAAACTCATGTCCACTGAGTTGGTGATGTTACCCAACCATTTCATCCTGTTTCCCCTTCCTCTTTTGCCTTCAGTCTTTCCCAGCATCAGCCTCTTTTCCAATGAGTTGACTCTTCATATCTGGTGGCCAGAGTATTGGAGCTTCAACCTCAGCATCAGTCCTTCCAGTGAATTTCAGGATTGATTTCCTTTAGGACTGATTTGAGCTCCTTGTTGTCAAGGGACTCTGAAGAGTCTTCTCTATTACCACAGTTAAAAAACATCAATTCTTTGGTGCTCACCCCTCTTCATGTGAGAGTATATGTGATATAAACACATATACTCTCACATCTGTATAAGGCTACTGGAAAAAACCATGTCTCTGTACTATATGGACCTTTGTTGACAAAGTGATGTCTCTGCTTTTTAATAGGTTGCCTAGGTTTGTCATAGTTTTCATTCCAAGGAGCAAGCATCTTTTAATTTAGTGGCTGCAGTCACTGCCAGCAGTAATCTTGGAGCCCAAGGAAAGAAAATCTGTCACTGCTTGCACTTTTTCCCCTTTTATTGGCCATAATTTTAGTTTATCCATGATCTTAGAATGCTGAGCTTTAAGCCAACTTTTTGACTCTCCTCTTTCACTCTCATCAAGAGGCTTTTTAGCTCCTCTTTACTTTCTGCCATTAGAGTGGTATCATCTGCATATCTGAGGTTGTTGATATTTCTCCTGGCAATGTTGATTCCAGCTTGTGATTTATCCAGCCCAGCATTTTGCATGACATACTCTGCATATAAGTCAAATAAGCAGGGTAATAATATACAGCCTTGTACTCCTTTCCCAATTTTGAATTAGTCTGTTGTTCCATGTCTCATTCTAACTTTTCCTTCTTGACCTTCATACAGGTTCCTCAGGAGACAGGTAAGGTGGTCTGGTATTCCCACCTCTTTAAGAATTTTTCAGTCTGTTATACTCCTTGTTGCTAAAGATCCAGGGAGACTTATTCATGTCATTATCAATTTGGAATACAAAACATGACCCTTACAGAGTGATAATTTAAACCTAAGTAGCAAATTAATAGCAAATTTGAAGAGTGTAATGGCACCAAGAGAATAATAATATAATAATTCATAAAACTGATGTTATATTGACTATGATAGTGAGCTAGCACTATTATTTTACAGATGACATGTCACATTATTTTGTAAAATTGAATTCTTGTTTACCTTATTAACCAGTTCTTTACTCTCTGGGTTACCTTATGACAAAAGAAAGTTAACAATAGCAATTTTGACAGTTGCTAATACCTGAGAATGATAAAGTGTCCATTAATGAGATAATGGATGAAAAAACTGTTGTATTCACACAATAAATAATATGTAGCCATTAAAAATGCCTGAAAGTAGCATGTAACATTATGAGTGAATCTGCAAAACAAGTTCCACAACATTATATACAATAAATGTGTGTGTGTGTGTGTGCTCATGCCCAACTCTTTGAGACGCCTTGGACTACAGACTCCCAGAGTCCTCTGTCCATGGGATTTTCCAAGCAAGATTACTGGAGTGGACTGCCATTCCCTACTCCAGGAGATTTTCCCTAAAGAGGGAGCAAACCTGTGATTCTTGCATCTCCTGCATTGGTAGCCAGGTTCTTTATCACTAGTGCCACCTGTGAAGCCCATATACAGTGAATACTTTGTTCCTATAGTTGAAAACTCAATGAAAAACTAAAATTTGTGTGAATATGTGTATGTAAGCATATACAGATGTTTTTAGCAATAACTATAGAGTAAAAAAATATTAAGTTGAAAGCAAGGAAAAAATGAATACAGAATTCAAGATTAACTTAGCTCAAATGTGAGGGAGATGGAGTGAGTAAATAGGGTAGTTAAAGGCTATTGTTGAAGTTCTAGCTTTCGTTATGGGTGATGATTGCACACATAAAAATATGATTAACAATGTTATATAATAAGTATATTATAAATGAGAAATTAGATAAGAAACTAGAGTGGTGATGAGTGTGTCATGATATGAATGCTAAATATTTGTCTATATTTTTGGGTTTCCAGAGTGGCATTGACCATAAAATTAACATATTTTGTTTATCTAAGTTCTCCTTTAAAAAGGTAAAAAAGATCAGTTATAAACAAAAATTATATGCATGTCCGCAGTTCTCCTTTCCCATACATGTGCTGCTGCTGCTGCTGCTAAGTTGCTTCAGTCGTGTCTGACTCTGTGCAGCCCCATAGATGGCAGCCCACTGAATGTGAGAAACCATAAAATTAAAAGCAAAAGAATGCCCACCCCAAGTCAAGTTATTAGTTAACTCTGGATGCAGGGGAGGAGGCTGGAATGAGGAAAAACAGATTGGGAACTACTAGTAATATTTTGTGTATTAAATTCAGAGGTGGTTATATGGCTACCATGAATTATTACATCATTGTTACATGCAACATTTTGCATGTGTATTGTGTTATTACATATCCTATCTGGCCTTATCAATTTCCACTAAAATACCTTCTAGTTGAGTGAGATATGTGCTTCAAACTGATGTTAAAATTAAATATTTTATTTGCCTATAGGTAAATCAGAACAGCATCTAGTACACAGTAAATCCTCAATAAGTGTCGGTTGTTATCATTATTTAAAAGCCCCATAAAAGTCATTTGTAGACCTATCTCATTTTGGCAGCATAACAGTCTTCTGGAATCAGTATCTTTAATAACATTTTACAGATAAAGGCCTTCACGTTTCCCAGTAAAATGTCTTTGTCTTGGTCATAGTTTTAAGGTGAAATAGAGTCAAAAGTCAAATTATCAGACTCTTTCATCAGAGGTTTTCACTTTTAGGAAAAAGGAGTCGAAAATAGCAGTGGCTACAAGTCAAAAGAAAGGAAAAAGCTTGTGAAAATAGAACAAAGGAACTTCCGAGGGCCAGAGTGAGAACCTCAGTCCTCCTGGCTAGCCCAGTTTACATAGGGCAGGCTCAGGGGGAGGAGAAAAAAACATAAAAAGAGAAGCCAAAATTGAGCCTGCACTCCTTTTGGGTTGGCCTGCCCTCATGCCTCAAGAATGTATTTTCCTTTGCTTGCCAAATAAAACTGAGCTTCAACCAAACTGTAACACTGGTCCAGCTTTTACACTGAGCTGTAACCGAGCTGTAACACAGGTCTGCCGCTTCAAATTTTTGATGCAGCAAGACAGAATTGAGGAAATTACACATTCCCCCAACATCTCTGGTGTTGCTTCTGGAAATAACCTGGCTGAAACCTGAGTTCAGCCCCCACAAGGCAGAGACCAAGCACAGCAGAAGCCAAACTCAGTGAAAGCTCCTGTGGCAGAAGCTGAACACAAAGAAAACCCAGTGCAGTGGAAGTGATAAGAAGCCCAGCGAGCTAGAAACTGGGACAGCAAAAACAAACTCAGCAGTTCATGTGACTGTCGCAGATTCCAGAAGACTTCTGTTAAGGTAGATGGTCCTCTCTCCTATGGCTGGAAGGACACATGGCTAACAAAATCTTAACTCCTTTACAATCTCTCATTTCTCATTTCCTCAAACCCCTTGTGAATAGGTGAGTGGTAGTGGGTGCAACTGAGAAACTCTGGCAGGGGCTACTCCCCAGTGTGTTCCGAAGGCTCTACTATCTGCTGTGCCTTAGTATCTGTTGACAAACTGGTGAGGGTTCTTCTGTCCTTAATCTTCTTTGTGCCAAGGATCAGGCCAATGAAAACTGTGAGCATAGGTCAAATATTTAGCAGATTTTCTGGCAGGTTATGAAGGGGATTCCTCAGCGCATTTTTCCCACTGCTTTTTCCTCCCATTCTTCAGCTCTTCTCTTCATCTATGCCATTGCTTACAAAGTATTGGGCAGGTCATCATCTTTCCTGAAGGGGAAAAGTTGTGTTTCAAACTGTTTACCTAAGATTGAGACTCAAACCCACGTGGTAGGGACTCTGTGCTATGCTTAGTCACTCATTCATGTCCAACCGGGACTTGAGCCAGGCCAAAAACAACAGGGCCTGGTTTCAAGACCTAATGAATCCCAGGTTCTTGATGTCTCATTGCAAAAGATTCAGTGAGAGACAGAACGATAAGTAAGAGGTAGATTTGTTAACATTCAGAAAGAAGCACATTCCACAGGGCATGGACCATCACAGAGGGTGAGTATGAGTGCTGCAGCCAAGAAATGTGGTATGGTTAATTTTTTATGGGTGGGTGATTTCATATGCTAATGAGTGGGAGAATCATTCCAACAACTGGGGAATCACCCATTCCTTGGTCTTTTGATAGTGTCTTGGAACTGTCCTGGAGCTTCTGGGTGTATAATTTAGCTTGCAGATTGAGAATCAAGGTTTAGTTAAATTTGACTTGTCTGTCATCTTGGATCCATCTGATTTTACCTAGTTTATGTTATGCCCTTGGGCTATGTTATTCTTTCAAAATTTATGCTCTGCCCTCTTCCCTCCTGTCTTATACTCTTTTCCTAAGCCCTGTCCAGGCCCACAGTGTTGCCTTTACAATCTTCTGGCGGGACAACCAGAAAATTGTTGGCCCCTAGGAGGGAAATACTGCATAATATCCAATCCCTCTAGCTATTCAGACCTTCATCTTCCATGTTTCCTACAACATGTGCAACAACAGCATCTCTCAGTGAGGCTGCTAGGGTGGGTGACAGGTACACAATGCCTGCTAGAAGTCGATCTGTTGGTGGCACCCCTTCTAGGGTAATTGGGCTTGCAGCAATAGTATTTGCCACCTTGGGAATCAGCCCTAAAGGCTTTTTGGGTCCAAACCCTTACCACCCTTCTCCCAAAGTTACAAACATACCCCCAGATCAAATCTCCACTCCATTTTTATGGAACATATGGTCTGTTACTTATTATCAATTTGTTCTTAAGCCCCTTACTAACTCCTACAACCAGGACCCTGCCCCTTTGTAAGCGATATCACTCACCCCGCTTATTATTAAAATACTATTAATGCCCCTAACAGGATCAGATAACCCACACCTTTACCATTACTTCTGTTATTACTTAAAGTAGGTCTATGACAATGAAATATTTACCATTGGAAACACCCTAAACTGTTCCTATGAAGGACTAGAGGAAGAAATCAGTGACTTACATTCCCTCAGAGCATTAAAAGGATAAGGCTTATGGCTGTTTCACCAGGTTCCCAGTCTCATGGCACAGACTTAGATTGCTTTACATCATGGTATCGACTCTTTTCCACGGTGGACAAACTGGCAATGAGTTAAAATTATAATTCTTTAATCCTACCCAGCACTAGTCACACTAGAGACCTTGGGGACACCCAACTCCAGCCCAGAGGTCCCAGGATGTCGATCTGCCTCCACCTGCCTAAGGACCTAGTCCATGGGAGGTTGTCACTCCTCAGCCTACTCAGGGATCCATAAGTCCAGGGGTCCCAGGAGGTTGATATGCCTTGACATACCCAGGGACTCAATTCTCATGTGTCTGAGCTGCCTCAGCCTGCCCAGGGATTCAATCTCCAGAAGGCTGTCATGCCTTAACCTGCCTAGGGATCTGTTCCCTGGGGATGGCTGGCTCTCAGGTTGCAACAGTAGTGGGTAGGATAAGCTTCAGAAAGACTCACCCTTAAGGAAGTCCACCCATAAAAATAGAAGGAAGCCTATTAGTTGTGGATCTGTGCCCGGCCTCAGCAATAACTCAGGAGCTCTATGAGAACCCCATTGCCTTTCTAGACAGGCTAAAAGAGGCCTTCCAAAAGTTTACCAGTATGGACTTAGACTCTTATGAGGGACTGGTGATTTTAAAGGACAAATTCTTGTCCCAATGTGCATCAGGAAAAAGCTACAACAGCTACAGCTGTAGGACCCTGCTGCCTCTTTAGATGAAATGGTCCAGACAGCCACCAGTACCTTTTATAACAGAGAACAGGAGAGGGAGGCCAAGGCTCAGGAAAGGGAGAAAAGGAAAGAGACAAGACATGCCCAAATGCTGACTACCACCCAGGGAAGCCCAATGGCAAACCCTCAGTCCTTGAAGGATAAGGGAGGAGGCAAATGCCTAATCTGTAGACAAGTGGGACATTGGGCCAAAGAGTGCCCAACTCGTGACAAGTCTCCTTAAAATGACTACAGTTCAGTTCAGTTCAGTTCATTTCAGTTACTCAGTCGTGTCCGACTCTTTGCAACCCCGTGAACTGCAGCACACCAGGCCTCCATGTCCATCACCAACTCCCAGAGTTCACTCAGACTCATGTCCATGGAGTCGGTGATGCCATCCAGCCATGTCATCCCCTTCTCCTCCTGCCCTCAATCCCTCCCGGTATCAGAGTCTGTTCCAATGAGTCAACTCTTCGCATGAGGTGGCCAAAGTATTGGAGTTTCAGCTTCAGCATCCAAATGCCATCAATTGGGACATTGGATGGCACTCTGCCCTCAGGACCCAAGAGCCTCAAGGTCAAGTGCCAAGCCTTCCCTCACAATGGTTTAAATAGGACTGAAGCAGCCTACTCCAGCCAGCCCACCTGTCACAGATAACCATCATGGGGCTGGGGCCAAGGGTGCAGCAAGATGTGGCAGGTAGGAAGAAGAATTTCTTGGTTGACACAGGGGATAACTACTCTGTGGTGACCTCCTACTCTGGAGCTTTCTCCTCGCAAACTTGTACCATTTTGGGTGCTACAGAAAAACAGTTACAGAAAGTTTCACTTGAGCACTTTGTTTCTGGGATGGACAAATATTTTTCCACCAGTTTCTGGTGGTCCCTTAGTGTCCTACTGCCTTATCAGGAAGAGATTTTTACTTGCCTTTGAAATCTTGCAGCTATTGCAGTCCTGATATAAGATGCTTTAAAATTCTCTCTTGGGGGCAAACTAACTATTTTTTATCAGCTACCAAGTGAAACAACTCCTGAATGGGAGAGGCCACTTATGGATGTCTGATCAAAGGATCCTCGGATATCAAGTAATGCTGATGGAAAATCCAAGCCTGACTATATCCCCTTGTGAAGTTCTTAACCCAGCTTCCCTCCTGCCTACCCCCAAGGGCTTTCTCCCTTTACTATTACCTAGAAACCTTGGACCAGTGGACAAAAACCCAGGAGAGATTGTCAGAAGATCCTCTGACTAATCCTGAGGAAATATGGTACACTGATGAAAGCAGCTTTCTCTTGGATGGAAAAAGAGCCAGATATGCAGTAGTCTCCAATTTTGAGATCATAGAGGCTAAACCTTTGCCACCAGGTACTTCAGCACAATTAGCTGAGCTCATAGCCCTGACTCTAGCTTTAGAGCTGGGAAAAGGAAAGAGTAGCCATTCACACTGATTCCAAGTATGCCTTTCTAATGCTACATGCACATGCTGCTATTTGGAAAGGAAGAGGCCACCTGACCACCCAAGGGTCCCCAATCAATTGTGGTGATCAAATCCTTAGGCATTTGGAGGCAGTCTATCTGGCCACTGAGCTTTCAGTCACCCATTGTAAAGGACACCAAAAATGGAGCACAGACGTCGCACAAGGGAACCAAGCAGCCAGTCAAGCAGCTAAGAGAGCAGCATTACAGAACAATGACCTAATAGGGGTTGCCACCTTAGTTCCACAGACTAATTTGCCAGGAACTCCTTCATATATGAAAGGTAAGACTCGTAAAGCTGAGAGTGAGGGCTTTCAAGAACATCGTATGGAAGTGGGAAAAAGATGGCGGAGGAATAGGATGGGGAGAACACTTTCTCCCTCACTACTTCATCAAAAGAACATTTCAACGCTGAGTAAATTCCACAAAACAACTTCTGGCTGCTGGCAGAGGACATCAGGCATCCAGCAAAGCAGATTATTGGCTTCAAAACCAGGTAGGAATTAATATATATGACGAAGATAGAGACAAAGGAGGTAGGGAGGGAGCCCCGTCCAGGGAAGGGAATCCCGTCCCAGGAAGGGAATCCTGTCCCAGGAAGAGACTCTTAAAAAGAGAGGTTTCCTAAAATTGGGGAGCGTTCTCACAGCTGTGTCTGGGGCAAGCCCTGGAAGCACAGAGGGCAACATAACAGGAAGGAAGAATAAATAAATAAATAATTAAAACCAACAGATTACAAATTCAACAGTATAACCCCCAGCGGATAAGCAGTGCAAATGCCTGCGTCCAACAGCACTGGGGGTTGGGCAGGGAGGATCACGCCAGCGACAGTGCTTTCTAAGAATTGGGCTGCGGGAGACATAGGCTGCAGGGCTTTTCTCAAGAATCGGGGCATAACGGGGCCAGAATCGGGTCCGCGCGTGGCTAGAAAGAACTATCTTGGTCTAGCAAACCAGATTATGAGATAGCTAACACGCAAAATGCTCAAACTTAAGACACTGCCAGGCCCGCACACAGAACAAAGGGCGGATTGCAGACCATCCCCCTCCAGCGACAGGCAGCCAGAGCCTTAAGTGCCGGAAGGGGGCAATCGCAGCTCAAGAGTCACATTACCTACCAAATTGCAAGCAGGTTTCTTTGCTATTGAGACTGCTGGGGGGCTCTGAACAGTCATCATCTGCCTGAGAAAGAGCCCCGGTGGAGCTCCCAGAAAATTGAGAGACCCAGAAGCCCAGAAGTCGCAATAGCGCGCACCAAACTCCCTAGCCACTCGGACCTGGGAAGGGAACAAAGCCCCTGTGCAACCAAATCCAAGTCTCGGAGGGCTTCCTGATGGCCAAACCTGAGCGGCATAGACCGGGGAAGTGCATGAAGCATAGGGCAGGCCCCACAAGGTTATCCCAAGGAGCGAGAAGGGGCAAGCCCAGTGCAGAGTCCACCACCACCCTCCCTGTGTCAAGATGGAAATCAGACACGGAAGGGACCAGCAAACAGAGGAAGTCAAACAGAGGGAACTGCCTTGGTAGCGACCCCACACAGTCCACAACAACAGAGAAAGTGTCAGATATACCGTTACTATTTTTATGATCAATTTATTTATTTATTTTTTTGGGGTGTGAGGGGGGGATGATGTGGAAGCGT
>SJYG01001007.1:75909-92722 GCA_006410535.1 Litocranius walleri | reverse complement strand
CCCACTGCTGGGCATACACACCGAGGAAACCAGAATTGAAAGAGACACATGTACCCCAATGTTCATTGCAGCACTGTTTATAATTGCCAGGTCATGGAAACAACATAGATATCCATCAGCAGATGAATGGATAAGAAAGCTGTGGTACATATACACAATGGAGTACTACTCAGCCCTTAAAAAGAATAAATTTGACTCAGTTCTAATGAGATGGATGAAATTGGAGCCGATTATACAGAGTGAAGTAAGCCAGAAAGAGAAACACCAATACAGTATACTGACACATATATATGTCAGTATACTGTATACTGTAAGGATACTGTAAGGATAGTAGTGATGACCCTCTATGTGAGACAACAAAAGAGACTCAGAGGTATAGAACGGACTTTTGGACTCTGAGGGAGAGGAAGAGGGTGGGATGATTTGGGAGAATGGCATTGAAACATGTATACTATCTTGTAAGAACAAAGCACCAATCTATGTTCAATACAGGATGCAGGATGCATGGGGCTGGTGCACGGGATGATTCAGGGAGATGATATGGGGTGGGAGGTGGGAGGGGGCTTCAGCATTGGGAGATCGTGGACACCTGTGGCTGATTCATGTCAATGTATGGCAAAACAAATACAGTATTGTAATGTATAATAAAGTATTAAAAAATAAAATAAGAAGATCGTATGGAATGGTTCCAAAAGGAATGACTCCTTTCTCTGCTTGGGAGCCTCCAATGGAAGTTGGTTAGCTCCTTACATGCCACCACTCATTTAGGGGAAAGGCCCTTCAATATTACTAGAAAGGTCCTTCAGAGGAACAAGCCTCCAAATGGCTATAAGGCAAATGTCTCCTCTTGTCCCATTTGCCAATTAAACAATACCCAAGGGGCTTGAAGACCCCAGCTGGCCCAGTCTGTCCAAAAACATGGGACCTTCTCAGAAAAGGACTTCATCTAGATGCCAGTTTCTCAAGGGTATAAGTGTCTATTAGTCATAATTGACACATTCACAGGATGGATTGATGCCTTTCCCACTCAGACTGAGAAGGCTGAGGAGGTGGTAAAAAACTGCTCCACAAAATCATTCTGAGATTTGGTCTGCTCAGGTCATTGCAAAATAATGATGGGACATCGTTTACTTCTAAGGTTACCCAAGGGGTCTCTAAAGCATTGGGCATTGCTTTTTATCTCCATTGTACCTGGAGCCCTCAGCCTTCAGGAAAAGTATAAAGAGCCAACCAATTCTAAAAACCTGTATTAAAAAAGATAACCCAGGAGACCTCCCTGGGATGGAAGAAGGCTTTACCAATAGCACTCCTCCATACCTACATCTAGTCAAGGCTATGGTTTTTCCAGTAGTCATGTATGGATGTGAGAGTTGGACTGTGAAGAAGGCTGAGCACCAAAGAATTGATGCGTTTGAACTGTGGTGTTGGAGAAGACTCTTGAGAGTCCCTTGGACTGCAAGGAGATCCAACCAGTCCATTCTGAAGGAGATCAACCCTGGGATTTCTTTGGAAGGAATGATGCTAAAGCTGAAACTCCAGTACTTTGGCCACCTCATGCGAAGAGTTAATTCATTGGAAAAGACTTTGATGCTAGGAGGGATTGGAGGCAGGAGGAGAATGGGACGACTGAGTATGAGATGGCTGGATGGCTTCACTGACTTGATGGACATGAGTCTGAGTGAACTCCAGGAGTTGGTGATGGACAGGGAGGCTTGGCGTGCTGATTCATGGGGTCTCAAAGAGTCGGACAGGACTGAGCGACTGAACTGAACTGAACTGAACTGATACCTGTGTTGCCACTAAGGAGCAGGTTGATCTTAGTCCTTATGAAATAGTATATGGGAGACCTTTTGTTTTTGTCAATGATCTCTTCCTAGATCCAGAGGCTCAGACCCTCTGTTCTTATACCATGGCCATTGGGCAATTTCAACTCCACACTTGTGGAGTGTCAGCTAGGACCCAAACAATTCTAAAGAGGCACCACTATATTTCCAGAGACACAAGTCCTAACTAAAGTCTGGAAAGATGGGTTCCCGAAGACTCAGCTCTAACCCACATGGAAGAGCTCTTACTCTGTAATACTTTCTACTACAAAACAGTCAAAGTTACAGGACATGACTACTGGTTTCACTACTCACGAGTCAAGCCGCGGAAGAGAAAGGAAGAGGGCACTCAGTATACCTGTGAGCCCCTTGGAGATCTCAGATACCTATTCAAGATTACAGATGAGTCCGATTATAATGAACACTCCTAAAATTAAGTTTCTGAGGATAAGATTTCTCAGTCAGTCAATCAGTTAAGTCACTCAGTCATGTCCGACTCTTTGTGACTCCATGAACTGAGGCACACCAAGCTCCCTGTCCATCACCAATACCTGGAGCTTACTCAAACTCATGTCCATCAAGTCGGTGATGCCATCCAACCATCTCATCCTCTATCGTCCCCTTCTCCTCATGCCTTCCATCTTTCCCAGCATCAGGGTCTTTTCCAATGAGTCAATTCCTCGCATCAGATGGCCAAAGCGTTGGAGTTTCAAGTTCAGCATCAGTAATTCCAATGTATATTCAGGACTGATTTCTTTCTAATGGACTGGTTGAATCTTGCTGCAGTCCAAGGGACTCTTGAGTCTTTTTTAAATATAAATTTATTTATTTTAATTGGAAGTTAATTGCTTTACAATATTGTGTTGGTTTTGCCATACATCAACATGAATCCACCACAGGCAACATTACCGTTCAAAAGAATCAGTTCTTCGGTGCTCAGCTTTCTTTATAATCCAACTCTCACATCAATACATGACTATTGGAAAAACCATAGCTTTGACTAGATGGACCTTTGTTGCCAAAGTAATATTTCTGCTTTTTAATATGCTGTGTAGGTTGGCCATAGCCTTTCTTCCAAGGAGCAAGTGTCTTTTAATTTCATGGCTTCAGTTACCATCTGCAGTAATTCTGAAGCCCAAGAAAAAAAGTCTGTCACTGTT
The DNA here is from genome assembly GCA_006410535.1 of Litocranius walleri. Lineage (NCBI taxonomy): Eukaryota > Metazoa > Chordata > Mammalia > Artiodactyla > Bovidae > Litocranius > Litocranius walleri. The sequence continues at coordinate 89,739 of SJYG01001007.1, read as the reverse complement.
TCCTTTGTTTACCCATCTATTTGCCATGTAGTGAGGGGTTGGATGCCACGATTACTTTTCTGAATGTTCAGTTTTAACCCAACTTTTTCAATATCCTCTTTCACTTTCATCAAGGTGCTCTTTAGTTCTTCTTCCCATTCTGCCATAAGGGTGGTGAAATCTTATCTGAGGTTATTATTTCTTCTGACAAACTTGATTCCAGTTTGTGCTTCATCTAATGCAGCATTTCTCATGATGTACACTGCATTTAAGTTAAATAAACAGGTTGCAATATGCAGCCTTGATGTACTCCTTTCCCGATTTGGACCAGTCTGTTGTTCATGTCTAGTCCTAACTGTTGCTTCCTGATCTGCATGCCAATTTCTCAGGAGGCAGGTCAAGTGGTCTGGTATTTCCATTTCTTTCAGAATTTTTGGCATTTTTTTGTGATCCTTACAGTCAAAGCTTTGGCATAGTCAATAAAGCAGAAGAAGATGTTTTTCTGGAAATCTCTTGCTTTTCTGATGATCCAATGAATCATCAGAAATTTGTTGGCAATTTATCTCTGGTTCCTCTGTCTTTGCTAAATCCAGTTTGAACATCTGGAAGTCCACGGTTCACTTACTGTTGAAGCCTGGCTTGGAGAATTTTGAGCTTTACTTTACTAAGTGTGTAAGATGAGTGCAATTGTGTGCTAGTTTGAACATTCTTTGGCATTGCCTTTCTTCTGTGGTATTGGAATGAAAACTGACCTTTTCCAGTCCTGTGGCCACTGCTGAATTTTCCAAATTTGCTGGCATATTGAGTGCAGCACTTTCACAACATCATCTTTTAGGATTAGAAATAGCTCAACTGGAATTCCATCACCTCCACTAGCTTTGTTTGTAATGATGATTCTGAATTGATGCTTTTCAACTGTGGTGTTGGACAAGACTCTTGAGAGTCCCTTGGACTGCAAAGAGATCCAGCCAGTCCATTCTGAAGGAGATCAGCCCTGGGAATGCCTTGGAGGGAATAATGCTGAAGCTGAAATTCCAGTACTTTGGCCACCTCATGCAAAGAGTTGACTCACTGGAAAATACTCTGATGCGGGGAGGGATTAGGGGCAGGAGGAGAAGGGGACGACAGAGAATGAGATGGCTGGATGGCATCACTGACCTGATGGACATGAGTCTGAGTGAACTCTGGGAGTTGGCGATGGACAGGGAGGCCTGGCATGCTGCGATTCATGGGATCGCAAAGAGTCAGGCATGACTGAGCAACTGAACTGAAATGAACTGAATTGACCTAAAGGCCTGCTTGACTTCACATTCCAGGAGGTCTGGCCCTAGGTGAGTGATAACACCATTGTGATTATCTAGGTCATGAAGATTTGTGTGTGTGTGTGTAGTTCTGTGTATTCTTCCCACCTGTTCTTAATATCTTCTGCTTCTGTTAGGTCCTTACCATGCCTGTCCTTTACTGAGCCCATCTTTGTGTGAAATGTTCCCTTGGTAACTGTAATTTTCTTGAAAAGATCTCTAATCTTTCCCATTCTGTTGTTTACCTCTATTTCTTTGCATTAATCACCGAGGAAGGCTTTCTTATCTCTTTTCTATTCTGGGGACCTTGCATTCAAATGGGTATTTTCCTTTTTCTCCTTTTGCTTTTGCTTCTCTGCTTTCCTCAGCTATTTGTAAGGCCTCCTCAGACAACCATTTTGCCTTTCTGCATTTCTTTTTCTTGAGGATGGTTTGAACACCACCTCCTGTACAATGTCATGAAACTCTGTCCATAGTTCTTCAGGCACTCTATCAGATTTAATCCCTTGAATCTACTGTCACTTCTACTGTATAATTGTAAGGGAGTTGATTTAGGTCATACTTGTATAGTCTAGTGGTTTTCCCTACTTTCTTGAATTTTCTTCTGAATTTGGCAATAAGGAATTCAAAATCAAGTCCAGGTCTTTTCTTTTCTTTCTTTCTTCTTCTTCTTTTTTTTTTTTTCTGACTGTATAGGCCTTCTCCATATTTGGTTGCAAAGAATATAATCAATCTGATTTCGGAGTTGACCATCTGGTGATATCCATGTGTAGAGTCTTCCCTTGTGTTGTTGGAAGAGGGTGTTTGCTATGACCAGTGCACTCTCTTGAAAAACCCTATTAGCCTTTGACGTGCTTTGTTTTGTACTTCAAGGCCAAACTTGCCTGTTACTCCAGGTATCTCTTGAATTCCCACTTTTGCATTCCAGTCCCCTATAATGAAAAGGACATATTTGGGGGTGTTAGTTCTAGAAGGTCTTGTAGGTCTTCATAGAACCATTCAGCCTCAGCTTTTTTAGCATTACTTGTTGGGCATAGACTTGGATTATTGTGATATTGAATAGTTTGCTTTGGAAACAAACAGAGATCATTCTGTCACTTTTGAGATTGCATCAAAGTACTGCCTTTCAGACTCTTTTGTTGAATATGATAGCTACTCCATTTCTTCTAAAGGACTCTTGCCCACGGTAGTAGATATAATGGTCATCTGAGTTAAATGTACCCATTCCAGTCCATTTTTACTTTGTTGATTCCTAAAATGTTAATGTTCACTCTTGCCATCTTCTGTTTGGCTACTTCCAATTTGCTTTGATTCATGGTTCCAGGTCGCAAAGAGACAGACACCACTGAGCAACTGAACTGATTCATGGTTCCAGGTTAATATGCAATACAGTTCGTTACAGCATCAGCGTTTACTTCCATTACCATTCACATTCACAACTGGGTTTTTGTTTTAGCTTTGGCTCTGTCTCTTCATTCTTTCTGGAGATTTCTCAAAATAGCTCTAAACAGCCAGCACAGCTTGGCAGTGATTGTACTCCAAAATAAACAGGAGATAGGTCTCCTGATCCCTGAACAAGGAGGAACTCAAGTCATCTTAAATGAGATATGTTGTTTCTGAGTAAATACCTCTCAGTTCAGTTCAGTTCAGTCGCTCAGTCGTGCCCGACTCTTTGTGACTCCATGAATCGCAGCACGCCAGGCCTCCCTGTTCATTACCATCTCTCGGAGTTCACTCAGACACACGTCCATCGAGTCCATGATGCCATCCAGCCATCTCATTCTCGGTCATCCCCTTCTCCTCCTGCCTCCAATCCCTTCCAGCATCAGAGTCTTTTCCAATGAGTCAACTCTTCACATGAGGTGGCCAAAGTACTGGAGTTTCAGCTTTAGCATCATTCCTTCCAAAGAAATCCCAGGGTTGATCTCCTTCAGAATGGACTGGTTGGATCTCCTTGCAGTCCAAGGGACTCTCAAGAGTCTTCACCAACACCACAGTTCAAACGCATCAATTCTTTGGTGCTCAGCATTCTTCACAGTCCAAACTCTCACATCCATACATGACCACTGGAAAAATCATAGCCTTGACTAAATGGATCTTAGTCGGCATAGTAATGTCTCTGCTTTTGAATATACTATCTAGGCTGATCATAACTTTTCTTCCAAGGAGTAAGCATCCTCTAATTTCACGGCTGCAGTCACCATCTGCAGTGATTTTGGAGCCCCTCAAAATAAAATCTGACACTGTTTCCACTGTTTCCCCATCTATTTCCCATGAAGTGATGGGACCGGATGCCATAATCTTTGTTTTCTGAATGTTGAGCTTTCAGCCAACTTTTTCACTCTCCTCCTTCACTTTCTCAAGAGGCTTTTTAGATCCTCTTCACTTTCTGCCATAAAGGTTGTGTCATTTGCATATCTGAGGTTATTGATATTTCTCCCGGCAATCTTGATTCCAGCTTGTGTTTCTTCCAGTCCAGCGTTTCTTATGATGTACTCTGCATATAAGTTAAATAAGCAGAGTGACAATATATAGCCTTGAAGTACTTTTCTTACTTGGAACCAATCTGTTGTTCCATGTCCAGTTCTAACTGTTGCTTCCTGACCTGTATACAGATTTCTCAAGAGGCAAGTCAGGTGGTCTGGCATTCCCATCTCTTTCAGAATTTTCCACAGTTTATTGTGATCCACACAGTCAAAGGCTTTGGCATAGTCAATAAAGCAGAAGTAGATGTTTTTCTGGAACTCTTGCTTTTTCCATGATCCAGCGGATGTTGGCAATTTGACCTCTGGCTCCTCTGCCTTTTCTAAAACCAGCTTGAACATCAGGGAGTTCACAGTTCACGTATTGGTGAAGCCTGGCTTGGAGAATTTTGAGCATTACTTTACTAGCATGTGAAATGAGTGCAATTGTTTGTGCAGTAGTTTAAGCATTCTTTGGCATTGCCTTTTTTTGGAATTGGAATGAAAATTGACCTTTCCAGTCCTGTGGCCACTGCTGAGTTTTCCAAATTTGCTGGCATACTGAGTGCAGCACTTTCACAGCATCATCTTTCAGGATTTGAAACAGCTTAACTTGAATTCCATCACCTCCACTAGCTTTGTTCATAGTGATACTTTCTAAGGCCCACTTGACTTCACATTCCAAGATGTCTGGCTCTAGATTAGTGATCACATCATCATGATTATCTGGGTCATGAAGATTTTTTGTACAGTTCTTCTGTGTATTCTTGCCACCTCTTCTTAATATCTTCTGCTTCTGTTAGGTCCATACCATTTCTGTCCTTTATTGAGCCCATCTTTGCATGAAATGTTCCCTTGGTATCTCTAATTTTCTTGAAGAGATCCCTAGTCTTTCCCATTCTGTTGTTTTCCTTATTTCCTTGCATTGATTGCTGGAAAAGGCTTTCTTATCTCTTCTTGCTATTCTTTAGAACTCTTCATTCAGATGCTTATATCTTTCCTTTTCTCCTTGGCTTTCCGCTTCTCTTCTTCTCACAGCTATTTGTAAGGCCTCCCCAGACAGCCATTTTGCTTTTTTGCATTCCTTTTCCATGGGGATAGTCTTGATCTCTATCACCTGTACAATGTCATGAACCTCATTCCATAGCTCATCAGGCACTCTATCTATCAGATCTAGGCCCTTTAATCTATTTCTCACTTCCACTATATAATCATAAGGGATTTGAGTTAGGTCATACCTGAATGGTCTAGCGGTTTTCCCTACTTTCTTCAATTTAAGTCTGAATTTGGTAATAAGGAGTTCATGACCTGAGCCACAGTCAGTTCCTGGTCTTCTGTTTGTTGACTGTATAGAGCTTCTCCATCTTTTGCTGCAGAAAATATAACCAATCTGATTTTGGTGTTGACCATCTGGTGATGTCCATGTGTAGAGTCTTGTCTTGTGTTGTTGGAAGAGGGTGTTTGCTATGACCAGTGCATTTTCTTGGCAAAACTCTATTAGTCTTTGCCCTGCTTCATTCTGCATTCCAAGGCCAAATTTGCCTGTTACTCTAGGTGTTTCTTGACTTCCTACTTTAGCATTCCAGTCGCCTATAACGAAAAGGACATCTTTTTGGGGTGTTAGTTCTAAAAGGTCTTCTAGGTCTTCATAAAACCATTCAACTTCAGCTTCTTCAGCATTATTGGTTGGGGCATAGACTTGGGTAACTGTGATACTGAATGGTTTGCCTTGGAAACGAACAGAGATCATTTTGTTTTTTTTGAGATTACATCCAGGTACTGCATTTTGGACTCTTTTGTTGACCATGATGGCTACTCCATTTCCTCTGAGGGATTCCTGCCCGCAGTAGTAGATATAATGGTCATCTGAGTTAAATTCACCCATTCCAGTCCATTTTAGTTTGCTGATTCCTAGAATGTCGACGTTCACCCTTGCCATCTCTTGTTTGATCGCTTCCAATTTGCCTTGATTCATGGACCTGACATTCCAAGTTCCTATGCAATCTTGCTCTTTACAGCATTGGATCTTGCTTCTATCACCAGTTACATCCACAGCTGGGTATTGTTTTTGCTTTGGCTCCATCCCTTCATTCTTTCTGGAGTTATTTCTCCACTGATCTCCAGTAGCATATTGGGCACCTACTGACCTGGGAAGTTCCTCCTTTGGTATCCTATCATTTTGCCTTTTCATACTGTTCATGGGGTTCTCACAGCAAGAATACTGAAGTGGCTTGCCATTCCCTTCCCCAGTGGACGAATTCTGTCAGCCCTCTCCACCATGACCTGCCCTTCTTGGATTGCCCCACATGCATGGCTTGGTTTCATTGAGTTAGACAAGGCTGTGGTCCTAGTGTGATTAGATTGACTAGTTTTCTGTTAGTATGGTTTCATTGTGTCTGCCCTCTGATACCCTCTTGCAACACCTACCATCTTACTTGGGTTTCTCTTACCTTGGGCGTGGTATATCTCTTTACGGCTGCTCCAGCAAAGCACAGCTGCTGCTCCTTACCTTGGACGAGGAGTATCTTCTTACCACTGCTGTTCCTGACCTTCAATGTGGGATAGCTCCTCTATGCCCTCCTGCGCCTATGCAGCCACAGCTCCTCGTCAAGTTAAAAAACGTCTCACTGTTCTCAATTAAAACATTCAGATCATACGATATCTCAAAGAATGAGCCAGAGAGTCCTCAAGGTGGCTACATGTATCTCTTTGGGGGATTCTTCCCTGGAAAAAGGAGATTTGGAGTTGGCTATCACCATATTGCAGAGAATGCAATGGTAACCCACTCCAGTACTCTTGCCTGGAAAATCCCATGGACGAAGGAACCTGGTGAGCTACAGTCCATGGGGTTGCTAGAAATCAGACACGACTCAGCGACGTCACTTTCACTTTTCACTTTCATGCATTGGAGAAAGAAATGGCAACCCACTCCAATGTTCTTGCTTGGAGAATCCCAGGGACTAGGGAGCCTGGTGGGCTGCCATCTATGGGGTCACATGGAGTCGGACATGACTGAAGCGACTTAGCAGCGTCACCATATTGATGTTGCTTATGTTTGCTCTATGTATTATTAATTGTCTAGCACATTTTGTCTCTGTCCAGGTCAACAAGCTACAACATGCAGTACCAGTTCAAAAAGTATTTATACAACTACACCTGACCATGGAAAATGTCACTCACCCTTAAATGGATACCACCATAAGGATTTTGAGGTTTGAGATTAATAAGAAGGGGATGCTCAATGCCCCTTGCCATCCCACCTCAGTGGAAGTAGCCAGAGAGACCTCAATGCCCCTATTTCCAAACAATTGGGCTTCCCATCTCTTGAGGAATGTTAAGTAGTTAGAATAGGAAAAAGGAGTCTAAAATAGAGGTGGCTAAAATACAAAGAAAGGAAAAAGCCCATGAAAATAGAACAAAGGAAGGTCCAAGGACCAGAGTGAGAAACTCAGGTGAAGCAAACAGTCCTCTTGGCTAGCCCAATTTACATAGGGCAGGCTCAGGAAGAGGAGAAAAAATAAAATAAAAACAGGTGCCAAAATTGAGCTCCATGCTTCTTTTGGGTCAGCCCACCTTCACGCTTTGAGGGTGTAATTTTCTTTGCATGCCAAATAAAACTGAGCTGTAACCAAGCTGTAACACTGGTCCAGCATTTAAACTGAGTTGTAACTGAGCTGTAACACAGGTCCACTACTTCAAATTTTTCCTGCAGTGAGACAGAACTGAGGAAATTACACACTCCCCCAACAAAAGAATTTGGTAACAAAATAAGCCATTCGTTATATATAAATAAGTAATACAAATCTTTATTAGAATTATCTAGCTTACTTTCAATACACTAACATTAAAAGAAAAGAGAATTAGAAAGAGTAGAGTATACATCACCAAATTAGGTTTTGACCAACATCCAGACTTAATCAGTGCTGGGAAGTCCTGTATCACAGCATCTCTGGAGTCTCAGTTAGGCCAAGTTCCCAGGCAATGCATCTGCTCCATGGATGAGACTTCAAAGACTGCAGTTCAGACCTCCTTGTTAAAATCCCAGGATGATAACAGACTGATATGATGATCAATCTGTGACCAAATTGCAGCTCTGGTTTCATGTTAATGCTGTTTGTTTTGTAGTATAAAACTTGAAATGTAGTTAAGCCTGGGGCTTGGTTAGACAGGCCCCCTCCAGGGTTTCAACAATCTCAAGATTCCTCCCTCATCTTATCTATCTATCTGTGCTGCAAGTGCCAAAGCCTTTGACTGTGTGAATCACAATAAACTGTGGAAAATTCTGAAAGAGATGAGAATACCAGACCATCTAACCTATCTTTTGAGAAACCTGTATGCAGGTCAGGAAGCAACAGCTAGAACTAGACATGGAACAACAGACTGGTTCCAAGTAGGAAAAGGAGTATGTCAAGGCTGTATATTGTCACCCTGCTTATTTAACTTATATGCAGAGTACATCGTAAGAAACGCTGGGCTGGAAGAAGCACAAGCTATCACAATAAACTGTGGACAATTCTGAAAGAGATGGGAATACCAGACCACCTGACCTGCCTCTTGAGAAATCTGTATGCAGGTCAGGAAGCAACAGTTAGAACTGGACGTGGAACACAGACTGGTTCCAAGTAGGAAAAGGAGTATGTCAAGGCTGTATATTGTCACCCTGCTTATTTAACTTATATGCAGAGTACATCGTAAGAAACGCTGGGCTGGAAGAAGCACAAGCTGGACTCAAGACTGCCAGGAGAAATATCAATAGACAGATGACACTATCTGTATGGCAGAAAGTGAAGAGGAACTAAGGAACCTCTTGATGAAAGTAAAGGAAGAGAGTGAAAAAGTTGGCTGAAAGCTCAACATTCAGAAAACGAAGATCAAGGCATCTGGTCCCATCACTTCATGGGAAATAGATGGGGAAACAGTGTCAGACTTTATTTTGGAGGGCTCCAAAATCACTGCAGATGGTGACTGCAGCCATGAAATTAAAAGATGCTTACTCCTTGGAAGGAAAGTTATGACCAACATAGACAGTATATTTAAAAGCAGAGACATTGCTTTGCCAACAAAGGTCCATCTAGTCAAGGCTATGGTTTTTCCAGTGGTCATGTATGGATGCGAGCATGGGACTGTGAAGAAAGCTGAGTTCCAAAGAACTGATGCTTTTGAACTGTGGTACTGGAGAAGACTTTTGAGAGTCCCTTGGACTGCCAAGAGATACAACCAGTCCACCCTAATGGAGATCAGCCCTGGGTGTTCATTGGAAGGACTGATTTTGAAGCTGAAACTCCAATAGTTTGGCCACCTCATGTGAGGAGTTGACTCCTTGGAAAAGACCCTAATGCTGGGAAGGATTGGGGGCAGGAGGAGAAGAGGACGACAAAGGATGAGATGGCTGGATGGCATCACTGACATGATAGATACTGGTTTGGGTTGATTCTGGGAGTTGGTGACGGACAGGGAGGCCTGGCGTGCTGTGATTCGTGGAGTCACAAAGAGTTTGATATGACTGAACTGACCTGAACTGTGCTGCAAGTCTTAACAGTCACTCACAGTCAGGGCAGTGTTCAGGCAAATTAGAAGCAAGGTCAGAGGCCTGCTCTGCTTTGTCTCTGAAGCCTAAACAAGATTATTCGTTTAATTCCCCTGACAGACTCTAAATAATAATCCATTTATTATAAAATGCCTGAAAATAATTCAGGTAGTATGCCACCACCAAAATACAATGTGAGATTTCGAAGACCTGACAGTCTACATTCTGCTGCCAATTAGCCTGTGGCTGTGGCCACTTAACTTCTGTGTAAGTGATCCAGAAAGTGACCTGAGTTGGATAAGGTTATATCTTAAGCACATTTCTAGCTCTAAGATTTTGTCACATCTTTGATTTCTTTTCCTATTACCATTCATATTTTTTAGACTTGACAAGAGTAGGTGGAAAGGAGGGTACATCTATGTTAATTTTCCAAGATAAATTTGGCTGCCTATTAGTCTATTTTTTAATCTTTTGTTTGCCTCACTTCTGCTTTATTTTCTTGTCTCCTTTCTTTTTATGTACGTCAACATAAAATCACCGATTATTTTTTTCTCTTTATTATGTTCATTAGGAAAAATAAAACCCAAGCCTTTGGAATAACACTGGAGTTTTCTAAAACTGTGCACCAAGCCACAACCATAGTATGGTTTTTTTTTTTTTTTTTTTGTAGAGAATGCAATATACTTTCAACCAACTCTCTTACCCAGTGGTTCAGAAGTGATATTATGTTGCACATCATTAAATCATTGAAAATATTTTACCAATGTGCAATTCATGAAATTTAATCTGGAGAAACAGCAAAAAAAGAAGAGAAGGCACTCATCTTTCTATTACTTGAAAAGTACTTAGATTACCTGTAGGAAGCAATGAATAAAAATCAGGTATTATCATTACTAATACTAATTAAGTGGAATTAAACTTAAGAAGTTACACCTTTTACACTATAAGTCAGTTATCTGGTGGGAAAATATAATTTTTAGTACAGTTTGGAGATTGTTTTTGTAACATATAACAGAGAGGCACTGGGCTCCTGGAAGTAGGACAAAAGGAACAAAACTAGTTTCTGGGAGTACTGAAAACATGCTTCACTGATTTTGTATTTGCTTAGGGATAATCTTGGATAAAATGAAGGATAATTAAGTAAAAATGTTATAACAACTTCCATATTGATAAATAAGTGTTTATTTATCAATTGATAAATAAGTTTATTGATAAATAAGTGAGGCCTCACTTTGGAAATAATAGTAATTATTCATATAAATACTATTTTAATGTACTTCCCATCCACTAGTCTAAAAATTATGCTGTAGATAGAATAATTAGGAGAATTCAAATATAAAAGGCATAAATGTTACTGGGAATGTTAGTTGTTAATTATAAACAATGACTACAATAAATTGTATGGTTAATGAGAAAACAAACGTTATAATTTATAGAGAACTCAATATCCATTATCTACTGTGATAAAGATTCTGATAGATATTGGACTTTATGATCTTCAAGATAAAAGGGAAAATGTCCAATTAATTTTATAGGAAAAAAGATTTTTAGAACAGAAAAAGTCAAGTAAGCGTTGCTTCTGCTACTAACACATATTAGAGTATCAAAGATTGCAAAAGACAGCAACTTCCTCCAAATAAATCAATATGCATGTTTTCTGAACTTTCCAAAGAGCTATCACACCTTTATTAACAGGGGATATGTTCCAAGACCCTCAGTGGATACTTCAGTTCAATTCAGTTCAGTTGCTCAGTCGTGTCCAACTTTGCGACCCCATGAATCGCAGCACTCCAGGGCTCCCTGCACATCTCCAACTCACAGAGTTCACTCAGACTTACAGCCATCGAGCCAGTGATGTCATCCAGCCATCTCATACTCGGTCATCCCCTTCTCCTCCTGCCCCCAATCTCTCCCAGCATCAAAGTCTTAAAGTAGGAAGTCAAGAAACATCTGGAGTAACAGGCAAATTTAGCCTTGGAGTACCGAATGAAGCAGGGCAAAGGCTAATAGAGTTTCACCAAGAGAACTCACTGGTCATAGCAAACACCCTCTTCCAACAACACAAGAGAAGACTCCACATGGACATCACCAGATGGTCAACACTGAAATCACATTGATTATATTCTCTGCAGCAAAAATGAAGAAGCTCTATACAGTCAACAAAAACAAGACCAGTAGCTGACTGTGGCTCAGATCATGAACTCCTTATTGCCAAATTCAGACTGAAATTGAAGAAAGTAGGGAAAACTGCTAGACCATTCAGGTATGACCTAAATCAAATCTCTTATGATTGTACAGTGGAAGTGAGAAATAGATTGAAGGGCCTAGATCTGATAGATAGAGTGCCTGATGAACTATGGAATAAGGTTTGTGACATTGTACAGGAGACAGGGATCAAGACCATCCCTATGGAAAAGAAATGCAAACAAGCAAAATGGCTGTCTGGAGAAGCCTTACAAATAGCTGTGAAAAGAAGAGAAGTGAAAAGCCAGGGAGGAGAAAATGAAAGATATAAGCATCTGAATGCAGAATTCCAAAGAATAGCAAGAAGAGATAAGAAAGCCTTCTTCAGCTATCAGTGCAAAGGAATAGAGGAAAAGAACAGAATGGGAAAGACTAGAGATCTCTTCAAGAAAGTAAAGATACCAAGGGAATATTTCATGCAGAGATGGGCTCGATAAAGGACAGAAATGGTATGGACCTAACAGAAGCAGAAGATATTAAGAAGAAGTGGCAAGAATACATAGAAGAACTGTACAAAAAGGATCTTCATGACCCAGATAATCATGATGGTGTGATCACTCATCTAGAGCCAGACATCCTGGAATGTGAAGTCAAGTGGGCCTTAGAAAGCATCACTATGAACAAAGCTAGTGGAGGTGATGGCATTCTAGTAGAGCTATTTCAAATCCTGAAAGATGATGCTATGAAAGTGCTGCACTCAGTATGCCAGCAAATTTGGAAAATTCAGCAATGGCCACAGGACTGGAAAAGGTCAATTTTCATTCCAATCTCAAAGAAAAGCAATGCCAAAGAATGCTCAAACTACCGCACAATTGCACTCATCTCACATGCTAGTAAAGTAATGCTCAAAATTCTCCAAGCCAGTGGATACTTAGAGAGCACCAAATCATATCTATACTATGTTTCTTCCTACACAAACATACCTATGATAAAGTTTAATTCATAAATTAGGCACAGTAAGAGATTAACAATAACTAATAATAAAATAGAACAGTTTTAACAGTATACTATAAGTTTAATGTAGTCTCTCTTTCTCAGAATATTTTGTACAAATATAATGCTGTTTCATGTGAACCAAACTCTTCTCAGGCACTGTAGCCATAACTTATGCAGTATGAGGTGTGACAGCAAAACTAGCATGAATTTCTTTTCATTCTTCAATTTCAAAGATATAAATTCATTCTTACCATAACATTTTAGCAACATCAATATAATTTTTTTCTTTCCTTATTAAATGTAGAACTTTAAATTTTTCACTTTGCAGCTTCTTTCTGGCATATCTGAATTACTAGCATCATTGCTCTTGTGCTTTGGGACCATTTAATGAAATAAGGATTATTTGAACACAATCGCTGTGATACCTAGAAAGAAAATCTGATAGCCCAGCTGATACTAAGTGACTAATGGATGGGATGTGCTAGAAAAAGGAATGATTCATGTTTCAGATGGGGTGGAGCAGAATGGCATAAGATTTCATCTCACTCCTCAGAATAGCATGGAATTTAAATATAATGAATTATTTTTTTCTGGATTTTTTCCTTTAATATTTTCTGACCATGGTTGACTATGGGTAACTGAAACCTTAGAAAACAAAACTGTGTATAAGAGAGGACTACTACATACTTTCTGAATATTTCTTTCAATAGTATAAATTGATAAACTATATAAAGAAGCTCATTAGTTGTCAATCATCTGTAAGAGAATATTAACTTTATCAGGTCAGATATATAGAATACTTCTATGTTCAACATTCTGCCCTAAATTGTAGTAGTATATATACATTGGTTACAATGACAAATAATAAAATAATATTTCCCTGTGTTTTTTCAAGTTCCCCTCATTATTCTTCCATTTATGAAAATAAGAATATTAAATAAATTACTCTAGAATATTAATCTCACTTGAAGATTGAATGGCAGCTGGGCATTTTCTTAGGAAGCATTTAAAGGGCAGAAGTACTTAGAAAACTGAAGATTTTAAGAGAGCAATATTTCAAATATATCATTTTCTAACATATCTTAATTTTTAAATTTATTTTATTTTTTAAAGGGGAAAGAGGAAAAATTGCAAGGAAAAAAATCTAACAGAAAATAAAGGCACAGTATCTTGAATTGATTCTTTCTAGAAAACTAATTAGTTCAGTCAATGGAATATTCTAAAAAGAGTCTGTATTTTAACTCGTATATTGGTTGTACACTAATTAGAAAAAAATAACATTAGGAAATTGGATAATTCTGGGAAAATTACATCCTAAATACAATAATGCCTTCTCTTTTCCCTCAAAGTTGACTTTTCATGTATGTTTCCTTTTTTTTTT
>SJYG01001007.1:1718-64924 GCA_006410535.1 Litocranius walleri | reverse complement strand
CTGGTTCTAGTGGTGAGTGGGTGGTGGGAATAACCAAAGGCAAGCAGGAGAAAGCTGTAGAATATAAGTTAATGCTATGTTCATACACATATAATCAATATAATACAAATTACCAGAAACTGACAGATGTTAACAGGAAGAGCCTTCCCTTAGCTGTCAACCCAACAAAAACACAACAATGACTTTTCATTTTGGGTATTGGTCTGTGATTGTCCTTCCATGTCTGCAAGTTTTCCTTTCATCTCTTGTGCTTTTGAATTCCTTCTCTGAAAGTTTTTCTATTGTCTCTGGGATATGACAGCCAATATGATAGGCAACATCTCAGTGCTTTAAAAATCTGCTTCAATTTCTTGTTATTTTTTCTTGGCTTACTTCTTCTGCATTCTGTAGACTTATGCTCTGGCACAGATCAGTCTGAGACTGCACATTAGTAATAAAAGATTGGATTTGTCTAAGGAAGTGGTTAACCATATTGTATTAGTTAACATGAAAAAGTTATGAAAAAATACTGCAAAGCAATTGGAAACATCCCTCAACGTTTTGTCATGAAAGAATACTAGAAATTTTAAAAGTACTATAATAAAGATGTGTTGTTGTGCACATACTGATATGAACCCAAATCAAAGATTATTTATTATACAGTGGTCATGTGTGGGTGTGAGAGTTGGACTGTGAAGAAGGCTGAGTGCTGAAGAATTGATGCTTTTGAACTGTGGTGTTGGAGAAGACTCTTGAGAATCCCTTGGACTGCAAGGAGATCCAACCAGTCCATTCTGAAGGAGATCAACCCTGGGATTTCTTTGGAGGGAATGATGCTGAAGCTGAAACTCCCATACTTTGGCCACCTCATGCAAAGTGTTGACTCATCGGAAAAGACTCTGATGTTAGGAGGGATTGGGGGCAGGAGGAGAAGGGGATGACAGATGATGAGATGGCTGGATGGCATCACTGACTCGATGGACATGAGTCTGAGTGAACTCCAGGAGGTGTTGATGAACAGGGAAGCCTGGCTTGCTGTGATTCATGGGGATCGCAAAGAGTTGGACACAACTGAGTGACTGAACTTAACTGAACTGATACAAAGCAATAGAGTGTTTAGGAGAAAGAAGCAGATTGAAAGGCACAGCCCCTGTTTTTATGGATACAGAATGTAATTACAGATACAAGTAAATATCTCTTTACAGAGGTTGAGCATCTTGGTTTGGTAATGATACAGTAATAATCATACAGAGGATAAAAATTATTTTTATTTGGTAAGATAAGAGAAAACTTTGAGAGGTAACATTTGAGTAGAGATTTACAAAATTGTAGCATATAAAATAGAGATTAGTAGGGTAGCTTATCCAACATGAAAAAATATATATGGAAAAAATAAGAAACTAAATGATTAGAGAATTGAAAATTATCAATGTGCATCATTTCTTTCATTAAGAAATAGTTATTGAACACTTGTAAACAGTATTTTATAAAATAGGATGAGCCTTATTGCCTACTGTAGAATATAAACTTTAAAGAAATGAGTAATTATGATTATAATAAGTTCTATGTAAAACATATGCCACTGTGTTTTCATAGGCCTGAACTTGGTCAACTCAGGGTGGAGGAGCAGAGAAATACATCTGATAAAGAGATTTTTTAATTAATTTAGAAATGTTGTTTATATTTTGCCATATTTATTTTATATTTTTTGCTAAATTTTAAAAGTAATCTATAGACACTGGCATTTCACCTGGGTCTCCCACATAGCAGGCAGATTCTATACCATCTGAGCCACCAAGAAAGCCCTAGTGTAGGTTTTCTCATTGTCAGTTATTTTAAACTTGATTTCTGGGTTAATGTAGTAAAAATTAAAACACTAATCACCCAGTTGTGTCCATCTCTTTGTGACACTATGGATTTAGACTGCAGGCTCCTCTGTCCATGGAATTCTCCAGGCAAGCATACTGGAGTGGGTTGCCATTTCCTCCTCCAGGGGATCTTCCCAATCCAGGGACGGAACCCAGATCTCCTGCATTGCAGGCAGATTCTTTATTGTCTGAGCCACCAGGAAAGCCACTGGGTTAATGTAGAACTAGCAAGATTTCTTCAATGTGAGGTTATATTTTACTCCCTAAACCAGCAATTAGGCTGAGACAATATCTCAGCTCCATGTGAAGTCCAGTTATCAATTGACCTTTGACCTAATATTTTTAGTGTCCAATAATTATACTTGGTTATCACTTCTACAAGTGCTTCCCTGGTGGCTCAGTGGAAAAGAATCCACTTGCAAATGCAGGAGACTCAGATTTGATTCCTGGTTCAGGGAGATACCCTGGAGAAGGAAATGGCCACCCACTATAGTATTCTTGCCTGGGAAATCCCATGGTCAGAGGACCCTGGCAGCCTACGTTCATTGTGTTGCAAAAGAGTAGGAGAACTTAGCGACTAAACCACCACCATCATCACATTTTTATTCATGTGTCTTTCATTATGTGAGTGGCCTTTATTTATTTATTTGTTTCTATACTATTGGACTCCAATAGTATAGTGCATTCAGAGTAATCTTATTCACCATAAGAGAACGAGTTGATTTTTCTCCTTACATGAAGATTTAGCGACTAAACAATAACCAGTTCTACTACTACAGTTGCAAAATTGTGGTTTTCTATCATTCAATATTTACATTAGCTTATAATTTTTAAAGAAGTTCTTTGTAATATCAGTATTTGAGGATATTTGGTAATCTTGAAACACAACTTTTACTGGAAAGGTATCACAAAGACTATTTTTTCCCTTATAAATACCAATGATTCAAATGAGTAGTTTACTAGTTAATTTGATTAAACAGTTTTAAGTTAGGAATAAAGGGAAGAACTATAGGTGGAAAAGAAGTTTTTCAAACAATACTGCAGTCTGCAAGGCTCTTCTGTCCATGAGATTCTCCAGGCAAGAATATTGCAGTGGGTTGCCATTCTCTTCTTCAAGAAATTTTCCTGACTCAGGGATTGAATCCATATTTCTTGTGTCTCCTGCATTTCAGGTGGATTCTTTCCCCATTAAGCGCCCCCTTAAGCCCTTTTTAGACAATAGGAAAAACATTTTTTTAAAAGGATATATTTCATCAATGGAAACAAAAGAATGTATGAGGATTGGCTGGGGAAAGCAAAATAATACTAGGACAAATGAAGTCCTAATTGTGGCCTTATAGCTAAAGGTAAGGATTTTGTCTTCATATCTATGTAGTTACAAAATCACTTAATGATTTTAAGCAACTGAGCCAAATGTGCAGATATGCATATTTTTACCTAGTTTCATTTTTTTCTTACTCTGTCTCTATTTTTTAAATTGATGCTAGTCATACCCAATGGCACCCCACTCCAGTAATCTTGCCTGGAAAATCTCATGGACGGAGGATCCTGGTAGGCTGCAGTCCATGGGGTTGCAAAGAGTCGGACACGACTGAGTGACTTCCCTTTCACTTTTCACTTTCATGCAGGCAACCCTCTCCAGTGTTCTTGCCTGGAGAATCCCAGGGATGGGGGAGCCTGGTGGGCTGCCATTTATGGGGTCATACAGAGTCGGACACAACTGAAGTGACTTAACAGCAGCAGCAGCAGCATACATAGAATAAAATGCACAGATCCTAAATGTACATCTTCATGAATTTTCTCAAATCAATACATTCATGGAACCACCACCCAGATCTACATAAAGAATATTTCAAACTCCCAGAAGGTTTCCTCATGCACTTTCTCAGTCAGTACTCCTACTATACCATTCTCAGGATTGATGCTAAGGACTCCTGCCTCCTGGTATCCACATCCTTATATAATACTCTTGCACAATAAATAGGATTGGGTTTTCTTGTCTCCATATTTTGCTTTGTTGTTACAGATAAGATAGGAGTTGCATTGAATATATAGATCTCTTTGGGTAGTATGGACATTTTAATGGTATTATTTATCCCTATATAAGAATACAGAATACCTCTCCATTTACTTGGTCTTCATTTTTTCATCAGTGTCTTATAATTTTAAGTGTACAAGTTTTTCATTTCCTTGGTTAAACTTATTCCTAATGTTGTTTATTTTTGATGCTATTGTTAATGAAAGAAGTGAAGTCGTTCAGTCGTGTCCAACTCTTTGTGACCCCGTGGACTGTAGCCTACCAGGCTCCTCCATCCTTGGGATGTCCCAGGCAAGAATACTGGAGCAGGTTGCCGTTTCCTTCTCTATTGATCCACTCAGATCAAAACCAGGTCTCCCGCATTGTAGACAGACGCCTTACCATGTGAGCCACAATTATCTTAATTTCTCTTTTACATAGTTCATTGTTAGTGTACAGAAATGTATGTTTTTGTATCCTACAACTTCACTAAATTCATTTATTTGTTCTAACAGTTTGGGGTAAAGTTTTTAGAATTTTCTTATAAGATCATGTTATCTGAATAGATAACTTTACTTTTACTTTTCCTGTTTGGATGAATTTTATTTATGTTTCTTTCATAACTCTATGGCTAGGACTTTCAGTACCATGTAGAATAAAAGTGGTGGACTGGGCATTCTTGTCTTGTTTCTAATCTGAGAGGAAAATCTTACATCTTGTCACTGCTGAGTGTGATGTTTGCTGTGGGCTTGTCACATATGAACTTTATTTTATTCAAATACCTTCCCACTCTTTTGAGAGTTTTTCATCATGAAAAGATGTTGGGTTTTTTAAACTGCTGTTTCTGCATCTATTGAACGCATCATAATATTTTAAAACTTTATTAAAATTGTATATTACATTTATTAATTTGAAATATCTTTACATTCCAAGGGTAAGTGCCACATGATCATGGTGCATGATCCTTTTAATTTGATACAGAATATTGTTTACTAACATTTTGTTAAAAAATTTTACATCCATATTCATAAGGTATACTGGCCTTTGGTTCTCGCTTCTTGTACTGTCATTGTCTGGTTTTGGTTTCAGAGTCATGTTAGCATAATAAAACGAGTTTGGAAGTGTTCATTCCAGTTATTTTTTTTTTAACTTGAGAAAAAGGGCATTACTTTTTCCTTTAAAAATTCATAGAAATCATTAGTGAAGCCACCTGGCCCTTAGTTTTGTTTATTGGGAGATTTCTGATTCAATCTCTTTTTTAATATTGACCTGTTCAAATTTTCTATTATTTCATGATTCAGTTTGGATAAGCTGCATGTTTTTAGGAATGTTATCTATTTTTTCTAAGTTATCTAGCTTGCTGGCATGTAAATGTTCATAGTAGTCTCTTATCCTTTTTATTTCTGTGGTATCAGTTTTGATGCTCCTCTTTCCTATAACTTTATTAATTTGAATCATCTGTTTTTCTTAACATATCTAAAGGCTTTAGTAACTTTATTTAGCATCCATATTGTAGAATTCAGACTTAAATTCAAGAAAGTAGGGAAAACCACTAGACCATACAGAAATGACCTAAAACAAATACCTTATGATTATACAGTGGAAGTGACAAATACATTCAAGGGATTATATCTGACAGACAGAGTGCCAGAAGAACTATGGACAGAGGTTCATGACATTGTACAGGATGCAGTGATCAATACCACTGCCAAGAAAAAAAAATGCAAAAAGGCAAAATGGTAGCCTGAGGGGGCCTTAAAAATAGCTGAGAAAAGACATAAAAGGGAAAGGAGAAAAGAGAAGATATAAGCATGTGAATGCAGAGTTCCAAAGAATAGCAAGGAGAGATAAGAAAGCCTTTCTCGGTGATCAATGAAAAGAAATAGAGGAAAACAATAGAATGAGTAAGACTAGAGATCTCTTCAAGAAAATGAGAGATACCAAGGGAACATTTCATGCAAAGATGGGCACAATAAAGGACAGAAATTGTATAGACCAAAAAGAAGCAGAAGATATTAAGAGGTAGCAAGAAGACACAGAAGAACTGTGCAAAAAAGATCTTCATGACCCAGATAATCACGATGGTGTGATCACTCACCTAGAGCCAGACATCCTGGAATGTGAAGTCAAGTGGGCCTTAGGAAGCATCACTGTGAATAAACCTAGTGGAGATGATGGAATTCCAGTTGAGCTATTTCAAATCCTAAAGGATGATGCTATGAAAGTGCTGTACTCAATATGCCAGAAAATTTGGAAAATTCAGCAGTGGCCACAGGGCTGGAAAAGGTCAGTTTTCATTTCAATCCCAAAGAAGGTCCATGCCAAAGAATGCTTAAACTATCTCACAATTGCACTCATCTCACATGCTAGCAAAGTAATGCTCAAAATTCTCCAAGCCAGGATTCAACAGTACGTGAAACATGAACTTCCAAATGTACAAACTGAATTTTTAAAAAAGCAGAGGGATGAGAGATCAAATTGTCAACATCTGTAGGATCAACAAAAATCAAGAGTTCCAGAAAACCATCTACTTCTGCTTTATCAATTACACCGACGCCTTTGCGTGGATCACAACAAACTGGAAAATTCTTCAAGTGATGAGAATACCAGACCACCTGATCTGCCTTCTGAGAAATCAGTATGCAGGTCAAGAAGCAACAGTTAGAACTGGACATGGGAAAACAGACTGGTTCGAAACCAGAAAAGGAGTACATCAAGGCTGTATATTGTCACTCTCCTTATTTAACTTATATGCAGTGCACATCATGAGAAATGCTGGGATGGATAAAGCACAAACTGGAGTCAAGATTGCTGAGAGAAATATCAATAACCTCAGATATGTAGGTGACACCATAATTATGGCACAAAATGAAGAAGAACTAAAGAGCCTCTTGATGAAAGTGAAAGAGGAGAGTGAAAAAGTTGGTTAAAAACTCAGCATTCAGAAAAGTAAAATCATGGCATCCGGTCCCATCAGTTCATGGCAAATTGATGGATAAACAATAGAAACAGACATTTTGCTTCCTTGGGCTCCAAAATCACTGCAAATGGTGATTGCAGCCATGAAATTAAAAGATGCTTGCTCCTTGGAAGAAAAGCTATGACTAACCTAGGAAACAGAAACTACAGTCACTCAGTTGTCTGACTCTGCAATCCCATGGACTATAGCCTACTAGGCTCCTCCATCCATGGGATTTCCAGGGAAGAGTACTGGAATGAGTTGCCATTTCCTTCTCCAGGGAATCTTCTAAACCCAGGGATCAAACCACATCACCCACATTGCAGGCAGACACTTTACCATCTGTCTTATCAACCTTGACAGCATATTACAAAGCAGAGATATTACTTTGGCAACAAAGGTCCATCTAGTCAAAGCTACGGTTTTCAGAAGGCAGGATGAAAAAAAGAGGAATGCGTAACAACCTCTACTTCTCTACATGCTGAAATTCAGAGAACAGACTTATTCTCCTACCTTAAACAATAAAGCATGACAAAACATAACATTGTTTTGAAATATGGGATGAAAAGTAGTGTAGGACTAATTCTTAAACAAAGGGAAACAAACATGGTAAACCCCAGGACTGTACCAGGTTTCTATCCAGAAACAATTTCTGAATCTTGGCATAGTAAAAAAGAACCAAAACAGAGCCAACAGTCTTCCTTAGTTGAGGAGACAGAGATCAAAGTTCAGGAAAACTGCTGCAGGCAGACTTTGGAAGGCAGAATGCTGAAAAGAAGGGCATCATGAAGAGAGAACCCCAGAAATAAGAATGGGGTCTCATTGACTCTTTTGTTGAAAACCTATCAACACTTGCACAGTCTGAAAACTCATGAAGGAGGTGGGAGTCCAGGATCATTTAAGTTCACAAGTCCTGGTTTTCAAGAGGACTGGGAAATTTTTGAATTCCAGCCAGTGGAGACCACTTTGGACAATATTTAAATATCAATCAGTGAAAACCCAGGACAGGTCAATTCTTTTTAGTAAGAAGACACTTTTGTTGGTCTATTTCTACTCTAGTGCTCTCTGTGGTGTCAGTTCAAGTTATCAAGTCTACAACATTTTTTATTTCTTTCTCTGTCCATTTCTGTTTCTTCCCCCCTTACAAGAGTTAATCCCAAAGGCAGTCCTTAATAAACTCTAAATTTTGTCTTGGAGTCTGCTTCTTAGAGATTCCAAAATGTGATAACAATTGTGTTTGTGAAGGTGGTGGATTTACCCCAATCTTACTAAAATTTTTTTCTTAAACAAATAATGTAATTACTATAACATTAGAAATGAATAGCATACTAGCTTGATTTTTATTATTTTTTATAGCTACTATTGTAGAGATAAAAAAGCTATGAGTTCAAAAGTGAAGAGGACGAAGACACAAATAGAACTGACATTTACTGACCATTTATTATGTGTCAGCATTATAATGTAGAACCTAACCCTTGTGTACTGTCCAACTAATCTATACCATACTCTTCAGAGAACAAAAGCATATCACTGTTAATAGATGAAGAAACTGAGACTCAGAAGTAAATGTCCAGGCTAGTAAAAAAAAAAAGTGAAGGACAGAAACAATGTTTTAATCCAAATGTCTGACTTCAAATATCTGTCTGCTTCACTAATCAAAACTGCCTTATGTGCAGTTGTAAAGAAAATATAAATTGAATCAAGCACCTTCTAGTCCAAGTTTAGTTTTCTTCAGTGTGCATCTACTGGTCAAAGTATATACTTCCACATCTACTACTCATCTCAAATTAGTTTTATAGTGTAACAAGTTTTAGTTAATTTTCAAGTGTATCCACAAAAGTTTTACCCATATTATGTAAATGAAAGTATTCAAATAAATATATGATTAATTAGGGAAATGATTCAAACTAAACTCTAATAATAGTCATTTAAAACATTTTCAATTCAACCCCTGCTTTTTTCCTATAATTTGCAGGGTTTTGTAGACTGCATTTGCAGAAACATTTTCCGACCCAATTATCTTGCACTTTTATTTCACTTTTGACAACTGACTCTAATTTTATATTTGGGGGGCATGTCTATCTTAATTATTGGCACATAGTATCTTCTCTGTTCAGATATCATAACTGACTTTTTTCACTTTGAAAGACATTCCAATTTTCCTTCCAGAATCCATAGCTTGAAATCCTTTGCTGAGAATCATGAGTGCAAATTTATAGTACAAAGATAACATGGGATATAACTGGGTGTAAAAAGTTATATGCTCAGAATGAATACAATATGTAAGTTTACAACAAGATAGTACAAAGTAGTTTTATGAAATTACAGATATACTAACAAATTTTTGTGGGAATCAACAGGCAGTCAACAGGGTCATTTTGTTCTTACAAAGCTGCCTATAAAGAAAAGAATCACAGATGCAAATGAAAGGTAGGGAAGAAGATTGCAATGTGCCTGGAAACTTATAGCCTCTTTTTAAGAATAAAGCAGTAGAGTGTGACGTTAGCCACTAAAGCATTTCTCCTAAATACTGTTGAAAACACTGGATCTTTCACCAGACTTGAAATGCTCTTAGTTTATAAAACAGTTCTCTAGACTAATTAAGTAATGTAACATTTTAATTTAAGAATGTATTATAGTATCTAAGATTTGATTGGACAGTGTGATTTAAGGTTTAATCATGATGGTGTGATCACTCACCTAGAGCTAGACATCCTGGAATGTGAAGTCAAGTGGACCTTAGGAAGCATCACTATGAATAAAGCTAGTGGAGGTGATGGAATTCCAGTTGAGCTATTTCAAATACTAAAAGATGATGCTCTGAAAGTGCTGCACTCAATATGCCAGCACATTTGGAAAACTCAGCTGTAGCCACAGGACTGGAAAAGGTCAGTTTTCATTCCAATCACAAAGAAAGGCAATGCCAAAGAATGCTCAAACTACCAAACACTTGCAGTCATCTCACACGCTAACAAAGAAATGATCAAAATTCTCCAAGCCAGGCTTCAACAGTACATGAACCATGAACTTCCTTATGTTCAAGCTGGATTTAGAAAAGGCAGACAAACCAGAGAGCAAATTGCCTTCATTTGTTGGATCATCAAAAGAGTAAGAGAGTTCCAGAAAAACATCTACTTATGCTTTATTGACTATGCCAAAGCCTTTGACTGTGTGGATCACAATAAGCTGTGGAAAATTCTGAAAGAGATGGGAATACCAGACCACCTGACCTGCCTCTTGAGAAATTGGTATGCAGGTCAGGAAGCAACAGTTAGAATAGGACATGGAACAACAGACTCGTTCTTAATAGGAAAAGGAATATGTCAGGGCTGTATATTGTCACCCTGTTTATTTAACTTATATGCAGAGTACATCATGAGAAACTCTGGGCTGTATGAGGCACAAGCTGGAATCAAGATTTCCAGGAGAAATATCAATAACCTCAGATATGCAGATGACATCACCCTTATGATAGAAAGTGAAGAAGAATAAAAGAGCCTCTTTATGAAAGTGAAAGAGGAGAGTGAAAAAGTTGGTTTAAAGCTCAACATTCAGAAAACGAAGATCATGGCATCCGGTCCCATCACTTCATGGGGAATAGATGGGGAAACAGTGGAAATAGTGGCTGACTTTATTTTGGGGGGCTCTAAAATCACTGAAGATGGTTATTGCAGCCAAGAAATTAAAAGATGCTTACTCCTTGGAAAGAGTTATGACCAAACTAAACAGCATATTAAAAAGCAGAGACATTACTTTGCCAACAAAGGTGCATCTAGTCAACATTATGGTTTTTCCAGTAGTCATGTATCGATGTGAGAGTTGGACTATAAAGAAAGCTGAGCACCAAAGAATGATGCTTTTGAACTGTGGTGTTAGAGAAGACTCTTGAGAGACCCTTGGACTGCAAGGAGATCCAACCAGTCCATCCCAATAGAGATCAGTCAGGAGTGTTCATTGAAAGGATTGATGTTGAAGCTGAAACTCCAATACTTTGGCCACCTGATGTGAAGAGCTGACTCATTGGAAAACACCCTGATGCTGGGAAATATTGAAGGCAGGAGGAGAAGGGGACGACAGAGGATGAGATGATTGGATGGCATCTCCAACTCAATGGACATGAGTTTGGGTAAACTCCAGGAGTTGATGATGGACAGGGAGGCTTGGCGTGCTGCAGTCCATGGGCTTCAAGGAGTCAGACTTGACTGAGTGACTGAACTGAAGTGAACTGAACTGAACTGAAGATTTGATTGACTGTCATTTCAATAACAACTGACAGCACCTTGCTGACTATAACTAAGCAGAAAACAGTTTAGGATATTAGACTTAATACTTCTGAAATAATTTCTAATGAGTTGATGAATTGTGTAAGTTTTTTTAAGTGTATTTTTCTTTTAATTGGAGGTTAATTACTTTACAGAATTTATTGTTTTCTGCCATAAAACAACGTGAATCAGTCATAACTATATATATTTTTATATGTGTATGTATATATGTGTATATATACCTCCTCCATCTTGAGCCTCCCTCCAACCTCCCCCACCACCCCCCACCTCTAGGTCATCGCAGAGTGCCAAACTGGGCTTTCTGTGTTATATAGCAGCTTCCCACTATCTATATATTTTACACATGGTAGTGTATACAGGTCAGTGCTACTTTTCCATGCTGTCCCACCCTCTCTGTCCCCCAGGTGTGTTCACAAGTCCATTCTCTACATATGCATCTCCTTTCCTTCCCTGCAAATAGGCTCACCAGTACCATTTATCTAGATTCCATATATGTAGGTTAATATATGGTATTTGTTTTTCTCTTTCTGACTTACTGCACTCTGTATAACAGCCTCTAGGTTCATCCACTTTGTTCATTTTATGGCTGAGTAATATTTCATTGTATATATGTACCACAAATTCTCTATCTATTCATTTTTTGATGGACGTCTAGGTTGCTTCCATGTCCTGGCTATTGTAAATATTGCTGCAGTGAACACTGGGGTACATAAGTCTTTTTGAACTATGGTTGAAGGCAATGGCACCCCACTCCAGTACTCTTGCCTGGAAAATCCCATGGACGGAGGAGCCTGGAAGGCTGCAGTCCATGGGGTTGCTGAGGGTCGAACACGACTGAGCAACTTCACTTTCACTTTTCACTGTCATGCATTGGAGAAGGAAATGGCAACCCACTCCAATGTTCTTGCCTGGAGAATCCCCAGGGATGAGGGAGTCTGGTGGGCTGCCATCTATGGGGTTGCACAGAGTCAGACACGATTGAAGTGACTTAGCAGTAGCAGCAGCAGCAGGATATGTGCCCAGTTTTGTGGGATTGCTGGGTCATACAGTAGCTTCATTTCTAGTTAGTTAAGGAATCTCCATAGTGACTGTATCAATTTGAATTCCCATCAATAGTGCAAGAGGGCTCCCTTTTCTCTACATTCTCTTCAGCATTTTTTTTTTTTGGTAGATTTTTTGATGATGGCCATTCTGACTGGTAGGAGGTAATAACTCACTGTAGTTTTGATTTACATTTCTCTAATAATGAGTCATGTTGAGCATCTTTTCATGTGTTTATTTGCCATCTGTATGTCTTCTTTGGAGAAATGTTTATTTAGGACTTCTGACCATTTTTTGATTGGCTTGCTTAATTTCCTAATATTAAGTTGCCTATATATTTTGAAGATTAATTCTTTGTCCATTGCTTCATTTGCCATTATTCCCCCATTCTGAAGGTAGTCTTTTCTTCTTGCACTATTTTCTTTCTTGTTGGTTTTATAATTCATGAAGTTTCAGAGAGTTAAAAAAATCATACATAAACAGCCTTTTAAACAGGCCCCAAACCTTAGTAATTTATCTAGAAGTTACTCAGATATAGGCAAAACTTGTTTCATTTCCTAGAGTTTTGTCCGTGTATGCTTGACCCGGAATTTGTGATCTTAAAAATTAAGTTTATGCTGAAGTTAATGGACTCAAGTATATTTGTCTAATGAGTTTTGATACTTTAGGCAATTTTGACTGAAGAGGTTGATGCTTAACCAAAGGAAGAAAACTCTAAGGGTAAAATTTTGGAGACTGTAGTGATTCTAAAATTTAAAAAAAAAAAAATTATAACAGACTACTTACTCAGCAGGGCTTCCCAGGTGGCACTAGTGGTCAAGAATCCACCTGCTAATGCAGAAGATGCAAGAGACAGGTTCAATCCCTGGGTCAGGAAGATACCCTGGAGAAGGAAATGGAAACCCACTCCAGCGTTCTTACCTGTAAAACTCCAATGACAGAGGGGCTTGAAGGGCTATAGTCCATGGGGTTGTGAAGAGCTGGACATGACTAAGTGACTGAGCATGCACACACACACACACACACACACACACACACACACTCAGCACACCTGAACAAATGAAGTTGTTTTTTTTTTCTTCCAGTCAGTGTAGTAGCATATTGCTAATATATTCTCTTTATCTGTCTTTACTTGGTAGATAATTTCAGAAAATAGAGACCTGCAACTTAAAGCATTTAAAAATATATCTAAACTATATGAACATATTTATAAATATACTATTCTTGTAAGGCATGGTGAAAATAACTATTTTTGCTAGCTGAAGCAGAAATTCTTCTTATGGGAAGAATAGTCTTTATTGAGTAAAATCTCTTAATGTATCTCTTGAAGGTCCATGGTGAGATCCGAAGGCAAGAGTTGGAAGGAGACTAGGAAGAAATGTTCAAATTCTCTGCAAAAGAAGAAAACAAACATACAGGACTTGAGGACCACTGAGGGTACCAGGATTCAGGAGCGTCTGAGGTATGATTAGTTAAATGATTGAAGAGTGGAGAATTCTACATTTTAAAATCATCCACTGTATAGTCTCATGAGATATTTCTCCCACCTGGTAAACATTTCTGCACAAAAGCACTAGTATTCCCAATTGCCTTTCAGGCTTGCCTTTTAGGGTGTATCAAGACAAATTAGTTCCATATATTTCACTTGGTGAGTAAATGAACAAGAGGGTGAATGAACTGATGGCTATACTTGTTTGCATTCTCTAGGAATATGTTCATAATTATATAAGTTATGTTCAAATATTGAAAGGCCACAGAAGCCCTAGAGATACCTAGGCCAATTCACAACTCCATTAAGTGGCCCATGGCTGTTAGGCTATGTGAGTGCTTAGGTTTGCCTTTGGCAGTTTTTGGTCTTTCTGCTGGTTGTCAGTTTTACCTACAGCTCCAGGCACTATGTCTATTGGCTGTGTCCAATTTTCTTCAGTGAAATAAAATTGTCTGTGTGAGTTGAGAACATAGGTAGTAAAAGTTAGTTAAAAAATAATGTCAAACATGAGTAATCAGTTTGTGACATAGGTCTGGAACTGTGTGTGATTTTGTAAGTAAATTGCATAATTTTCAGCCCACGGTCTATATTTTGATTGCTCAGGTGGCTGCTTTCTTCTTTTTTGTTGTCTTTTGGATATATTCTTTATAGTTGAGATTATTCATTAAATAGGAAGAAATACAATATAAAAATACCTTGGAATGATCCAAGGGTGCATTTGAAATAAGAAAAAAAATTCCAGAAATAAAAGGCTTGGGAGGAAGAAGTCTTGGAAAATGAAGATAGTAATAATTCTTTCTATGCATAGAAAATAACTGTCAATAGTGATATATGTACTTATATAAAATTTATTTCAGATTAGAATTTTTTGGAGTGAGACATTTGAATGCAATGAAGAAAAATGTGAATTTTATTCCTTATCTTAGCTAATATATACAGAATTATTTAATGGGTGCTGAAAAAGTTACTGTCCTAAAAATTACACTTTTTTGTTATTGTTATTGCTTAAGGATATCACTGCCAAAATGAATGTTAAAGAGAAGTAAATTCAGTAAAAGTGAGCAGAACAACACATTAACATGTCTTAAAAATAGTTCTGTGTGTGGGAGAGAAGATGGTTGCTCTAAACTTCATTAAGCCGATTGTTGAAAAGACATCTGGAAGCTGATATACTAAGGGAGGCCAGGCAATAAACATGCTTTGCTATTTTACGTTAAAGTGCAGTCATTTAAGCTGGATTTGCTTGAACAAAATGCATTTTTAGTACTTGCAAACTGAGTTGCTTCCTTGGATCACTGTTGGTGTGGGGGGACGACAAGAGAGATAGGAGGTGAAGGGGGTGCTCAGTTTCCAAGACAAGACAGAGACAGTTGAGTGATGGGCGATCATAGGCCAGCTCCCCAAAGTAGAGCCATCTAGGTCTGAAATTACACTCGTGAGCAACTTTGTTATTTCTTCAAGAATTATCAGCTCATTGAAGGTAAAAACTGTCATTTTTTGTATTTCTATCAACCAAAATAATGTGTATTTGATGAAAATAAAATAATGATTATTTCCCAGTAAATAAAATATTAAAGTTTTATTGAAAAAGATGTCATTCAGAATTGGATATAGTGAGAGTTTAAAGAATTTTTTTTTTTGCAAAATGTCAAAATGTTCCCAGACCACTATATGCATTGTTTCAATCAATGAAGGATTAGACCTTATTGTTATAAAGGTAAATAAGACAGAGTAACTGCTTTCAAGAAATTTGAAAGCCACTTGAGCCAAATTATGAGTATACTAAATTTTTTCTTCTTGGAACTTCATATCTAATAATTATTTAACATTAATTTACTATTTATGCATGGAAAGTGAAGCCTTCTGTTCAAGGATAAAGTTGATGTAAAAGTACATATTCAAAGACATTTTGTGAACTTTCATTTTTGCTTTACATTATTGCCAAAGACCCACCACAAGACTAGTTTGAGGCTACAGCATGATATATAAGATTCCACCACTTCAAAAAAATTTTAAACCAAAGCAGTAGAATTAGGTTTATTTATTAATATGAACCCTCATGCTGTTATGCTATGATCTTTTGTACAACTTCTGCCTAAATGACAAACTTTCTTTTAATTCTGGTAATGAGCATCAAACAGTAATCATGAATGTACTTATGAGTTCAAATTCATTCATTATTTCATGGTTTTACTTCCCTGAAATTTATTGAATGGATCCCAGAGCCCAGGAACTATTCTGGACAGTGGTCATTTAATGATGAATAAAAGAAATAAAAATTGTGCATTCAAGTTATTTCTATTTTAGTTCACCCCAAGTCATCCCTCTCTTTCTGTACCATTTACACAAACATTTAATGTCTGTTCTATATATTTATGCACCTGTGTAACTTGTCCATAATGGTCACTTTCCTGAAACTATAGTCATTTTTGTATATTCCCAGGAATTCTGAATATGCGTGGATCCTCAAAGTCACCACTAATTCGTGCCTAACTTTGGTTAACAATCTGGTTTTATTAGTTGGTCATCTCTCCATGTGTCTTCTCTTGCTATCATCAAAGCACATGTTTAAAGGGCTTAATCTTTTTTTTTTTCTATTTTAAGCAGCTTTTTAAAAAATATATACAAATGAGTTTCTTTAAAATGTATTACCAGAGATTATGCTCAGCATAATTCTCCTTGACCCTGACTCCCACTTCAATTACAGAGCACTTTTGCTTTCTATTTTATACATCCGTCTACTGTTTGAAGTTTCACAAGCATGTATTGCTTTTTCTATTCAGGGAAAACAATAAAGATACTAAAATTGTGCATAAGCTTCTAAGGGGATATGTCAAGCAAATATATCCTCAAAAGGGATTTCCAAATATTAAATTTAATTTACATGAGTTATTGAGAGAACTTTAAGAAATTTAATTAAGTTTTTCTTATGAAGAATAGAGATGATAAGAAAAACGTTTTCCCAACCACATCGCCTATATAATTAGGAATATTATGAAAGATAAAAGTGTTCATCCTCTAGAATAAATGGAATATTCTCATCCTTCAGCATTAAAATGTTAGTCCAGATAAATTACAGCAATCAAACACTTCAAGTACAAAACAAAATTTTTGAAGGATATCATTTAAACTCTAGGGAATAGACCTTACAATCTGACTGTAATTTCAAAAGGCCCTAAATCAGGTAGACAAATAGGACCAAAACATGACTCCTGATTTTATATTTCTATTCTAATTCTTATCTGTGTTATTACCCTATTTTTGAGACATTTCTCAACCTTACCACATCAAGATTCCCAGTTCAAAGAATAAGGGTGGAGATAAGATGAAAACCATGGATGAAATTAACCATCTATGGGACTACTACTTTGACTATACTTTTCACTTCTTTATACTCACTGAATCCTCCAGAGATGCTTGCATATTTTGTTTTATATTTTTCTCCCACTGATGTACATCTTTGTTTTTTCCAAGTATCTCTATAACACCTGAAAATGAGAATCTTTGAGAATATTTTTGTAACTCCTTTCCTAGAGGAGTGCCACCTGATAGAGGATAAATTTATTTGTTAAAACTAGTATTAATTTAATGAATTTTTAGCATGGATATTTAGTCAAGGGGCTGTCAGAAAAAAATAAATAAATGAAACAAGATGCCACTTAAGAAATGTTAATCTAGGACATAGAGTGCTATAATAGGAATGAATAAGATCTGACAGCATGTTTCCAGTGCTTTTATATTTATTAGTCTGTTTATTTGGGGGTATTCAAAAAGTGATTTGGTGGTTATAAAGCAAAGACAAAAGTTATAGTAACCAGCTTTAAGGATGGTCCCAGTGATGCTCACCCCTTCGTGTTCATGCCTCTTGTCTCACCCTCCTGCGTTGGAGATAACCTGTGAAGCAAGTAGAAGATTGGTGAAATTATTGGAGTTTCTGCCTTTCCATCTTGGATCATTTTCTCTGCATGAAACCAGCTGCCACATCCTGAGAGCTCTCAAGCTATCTTGTGGAGAGTTCTCCGTGGCAAGGAATAGATTCCTCCTGCCAGCAGCCAGTACCAACTAGTCAGGCATCTGAGCAAGTCCACTTAGAAATGATCCTCCAGCCACCATAAAATCTGAAGATGTCAGCAGCTCTGACCATCAACTTGACCACAACCTTACGAGAAGTCATGAGCTAGAACCTTCTAGATAAGACACTGCCCAATCCTTATTCACAGAAGATTTATTTATTGTCTTAGACTGTTAGGTTAGGGGGCAAAAAATTAAAATAACTTTTAATTTTTTTTCTTACAGAGAGGCCTGGCATGCTGCGATTCATGGGGTCGCAAAGAGTCGGACATGACTGAGCGGCTGAATTGAACTGATAGTTAGAAAATATATTTAAAATCAGAAAAAATTCTGACACAGCCTAACTACTTCATATGAGGTTATAACCATGAGAACACTCTACAACAGGCATACTTAAATATATCTTGCTCCTGATCATTTTTTTATATTTTTAACAATGCCAAGAGTCTTATTAGTGCAGAATTATGGAAACACGCAAAAATAGTTTTACAGTTTTTTATTTAAAAATACCATGAATATTTAATCCAAATGATGTTAAATTAAGATGTATCTTAATTCAACAATCCAAGCTTAACATAATTTAATAAGATGTCCTCAAAATTAAAAAAGCATGAACCATGAATATATGCATATAATTTATCTGAAAACAAAATGATTCCTATTGCTAGTTTTTGACCTGCTATAATTAAGTGAAGGTCACTGAGTCATGTCCAACTCTTTGTGACCCATGGACTATATAGTCTATGGAATTCTCCAGGCCAAAATACCAGAGTGAGTAGCCTTTCCCTTCTCCAGGGGATCTTCCCAACTCAGGGATCAAACCCAGCTCTCCTGCATTGCAGGCAGATTCTTTACCAGCTGAGCCACAGGGGAAGCCCTATAATACTGGAACGGGTAGCCTATCCGTTCTCCAAGGGATCTTCCCAACCCAGGAATCTAACTGGCGCTTCCTGCTTTGCAGGTGGATTCTTTACCAACTCAGCTATCAGTTAAGTTCAGTTCAGTCACTCAGTCATGTCCGACTCTTTGCAAGCCCATGAACCGCAGCATGCCAGACCTCCCTGTCCATCACCAACTCCTGGAATCCACCCAAACCCATGTCGATCGAGTTGGCGATGCCATCCAACCATCTCATCCTCTGTCGTCCCCCTACTCCTCCTGCCTTCAATCTTTCCCAGCATCAGGGTCTTTTCAAATGAGTCAGCTCTTCACATCAGGTGGCCAAAGTATTGGAGTTTCAGCTTCAACATCAGTTCTTCCAATGAACATCCAGGACTGATCTCCTTTAGGATGGACTGGTTGGATCTCCTTGCAGTCCAAGGGACTCGCAAGTGTCTTTTCCAACACCACAGTTCAAAACCATCAATTCTTCAGCACTCAGCTTTCTTTATAGTCCAACTCTCACATCCATACATGACCACTGGAAAAACCATAGTGTTGACTAGACGGAACTTTGTTGGCAAAGTAATGTCTCTGCTTCTTAATATGCTGTCTACGTTGGTCATAACTTTCCTTCCAAGGAATAAGCTATCAGGGAAATCCTAAGTCTGTTTTTAAAATCTTTTTGTAAATGATGATTAAGATGCACAGCATTCAAAGGTAAGAATATCAATTAAATTGTCCTAAAGAAATGTTCTAAAACATCTCAATTGTTCCAGATTAAAATTATAAACTGACATTGGAATTTATTTCTGCCTCAAACTTTATACTGAAAAAGAAAACAGAAACTATAATAATTCATCCATCCTCCTAATAATTGTACTTTATCATTCTTATTGATTTATTCAAATAAGCTGCTGTCATTTTTCTTTCTAATATACACCTCACAGGCAATATATCTCTTCCATACTCTTCCCACTAAATGTAATATATCTCTCATAAAAAAAAATATATTTTATGCCTTTTTTGAATAAATGTATTTTTAAGAGTTTTGAGGCCCAATGTTTCTGTGGTAGCAGTGGTAACCAGAATGAAATGCTAATCTCATCAAAAAGAAAGAAACCATGAAGCCTGACTCAGGAACGGAATTCATTTCTCTTGGTCAGAATCATCAGGTCTCAACTGGGCACTCATCTCTCAACCAGTACTAAGTGTTTTTGTTCTTTGGTTGTTAGGGAAATGTTAAATACATTTCATGGGATTTAATTGTTCAAGGTCTTCCTGGTTACTTGTCAATAAAGGTAAGGGAAGATAATTAGCACTGCTTCCCTCATCTAACTCCTGTAATGTTGGAAAACAATCTGAGTATTCAGTTGATGAATCTACTGAATAGATTCAATTCTCCTGAAGTAAAACTAAAAGCATATTTTTATATTTAGT
Organism: Litocranius walleri; assembly: GCA_006410535.1. NCBI lineage: Eukaryota > Metazoa > Chordata > Mammalia > Artiodactyla > Bovidae > Litocranius > Litocranius walleri. The sequence continues at coordinate 44,898 of SJYG01001007.1, read as the reverse complement.
TATTTCTAGATATATTCCCTGTAATACTCACTGCTTTTTTTTTTTTAACCACACTTAGCTGTAAATCAAATAGATGTGGTTTTGCTACTCAGCAGTTACCGTGAATATATTTCTTAATCATTTATGTTACTTTCCGTATAGTGATTACATTTCTTAATCACAATTTGAATTATAATTATAATAATCATAAATCACAAATCTGAATTATTTCAGATTTGAAATCAGTGTGTTTTAACATTTAAAAGATAGTTGCTTCTCAGTTTTAGACAGAATGACTCTTTGGTTTGTTTATCTCTTGCTTCATATCAGTAGCCCTTGGTCTGATATGTGGTCACTGACCCAAAAAAAACCAAAAGGAATAAGAAGCTAGATGTGAGGCAAATGTACCGACAGGGTAATAGGAAGAGGGCAATCCTGGTAGAGAATCCAGAGCATCTTCAGAGTAGGTTTGTCCAGGATATCTAATGAAGTGGAAAGTTATGGCATCTTTTTTTAACTGATATATAGTTGATTTGATTGGGGCATGGAATTGAATCACTGTGATGTTAAATAGTTTTCCTTGGAAATGCAAGCAAGATCATTCTGTTGTTTTTGAAACTGCATCCAAGTACTGCATTTCAGATTCTTTCATTGACTTCAGGGATGCTCCATTTCTTCTAAGGGATTCTTGCCCACAGTAGTAGATATACTGATCCATTTTTAGTTCATTGATTCCTCAGATGTTAATGTTCCATTTTGCCATCTCCTGCTTGACCACATCCAATTTACCTTGATTCATAGACCTAACAATATTGTTCTATACTGTGTAGAATTTCACTTTTCAGCACCAGACACATCCACAACTGAGGGTCATTTCTGCTTTGGCTCAGCCACTTCATTATTTTTGTAGCTATCAGTAATTGCCCTCTGCTCTTCCCCAGTAGCATATTGAAAACCATCCAACATGGTAGGGGTGAGGGGAGGCACCTCATCTTCCAGCATCATATCTTTTTACCTTTTCAAACAGTCCATGGGTTTCTTCAGGCAAGAATACTGGAGTGGGTTTCCATTTCTTTCTCCAGTGGACCACATTTCATCAGAACTCTTCACTATGACCCATCCATCTTGGATGGCCCTGCCCGGAATGGCTCATAGCTTCAAGTCTATGCCAAGAAGGCTTACAGCTTCTAGTTTATCCAAGTCTATGCCCCAATCACTGATACTGAAGAAGCTGAAGTTGACTAGCTCTGTGAAAACCTACAAACCTTCTAGAACTAACACCAGGAAGAAAAAAAAGTGTCCTTTCCATCACAGCGGTTGAAATACTAAAGTAAGAAGTAGGAAGTAGATACCTGATGTAACAGGCAAGTTTAGCCTTCATTACAAATGAATCAGGGCAAAGACTAAAAGATTTTGGTCAAAAGAGCATTCTGGTCATAGCAAACACCCTTTCCAACAAACCAAGGGATGAATCTCCAGATGGACACCATCAGATGGTCAATACTGAACTCAGATTGATTATGTTCTTTGCAGACAAAGATGAAGCTCTATATCTCAGTAAAAATAAACATTGAAGCTGACTGTGGCTCAGATCATGAGTTCCTTACTGAAATATTCAGGCTTAAACTGAAGAAAATGGGGGAAACCATTAGGTCATTCAGATATGACCTAAATCAAATTCCTTATGATTGTACATTGCAGGTGACAAATAGATTCAAGGGCTTGCACCTGGTAGACAGGATGCCTGAAGCACTATGGACTGAGACTTGTAACACTGTACAAGAGGCAGTGACCAAAGCCTATTCAAGAAGGCAAAGTGGTTGTGTGAGGAGGCTTTACAAATAGCTGAGGGAAAAAAGAAATTGAAAAGCAAAGGAGAAAGGTAAAGATATACTCAAATGAATACAGAGTTCCAGAGAATAGCAAGGAGGCTATTCTTAAATGAACAGTGCAAAGAAACAGAGGAAACAGAGAACAGAAAATTCTGTAAAGCAATTACCCTTCAATAAAAAAAATAAATAAATAAAATTTTTAAAAAAAAGGAATAGAGGAAAACAATAGAATGGGAAAGACTAGAGATCTCTTCAAGAAAATTGGAGATATCAAGGGAACGTTTCATGCAAGGATGGGTACAATAAAGGACAGAAATGGTAAGGACCTAACAGAAGTAGAGGAGATTAAGAGGCAGCAACAATACACAGAAGAACTGTACAAGAAAAGTCTTAACAATCTGGATAACCAAGATGGTATGGTCACACACTTAGAGCAGGACATCCTGGAGTGTGAAGTCAAGTGGGCCTTTGGAACCATTACTATGAACAGAGCTATTGGAAGTAATGGAATTCCAGCTGAGCTATTTAAAATTCTAAAAGATGATGCTGTTAAAGTGTTACACTCAATGTGTTCAGCAAATTAAGAAACTCAGCAGTGGCCACAGGACTGGAAAAGGTCAGTTTTCATTCCAATCTCAAAGAAGGGCAATGCCAAAGAATGTTCAAACTATAGTACAATTGCACTCGTTTCACATTCCTTCAAGCTAGGCTTTACCAGTAAGTGAACCAAGAACTTACAGATGTATAAGCTGGGCTTTTAAGGAGGCAAAGGAACCAGAGATCAAATACCACCATTCAATGGAGAAAGCAAGGGAGTTCCAGAAAGACATCTACTTCTGCTTCATTAACTATGCTAAAGCCTCTGATTGTGTGGATTACAACAAACTGAAAAATTCTTAAAGAGATGGGAGTACCAGACCATTTTACCTTTCTCCTGAGAAACCTGTATGCAGGTTAAGAAGCAACAGTTCGATCTGGACATGGAACAAAACTGGGAACAGAGTATGACAAGGCTATATATTGTAACTCTGCTTATTTAACTTACATGCAGAATAAATCATGTGAAATACTGGGCTGGCTGCATCACAAGCTGGAATCAGATTGCTGGGAGGAACATGAATAGCCTTAGATATGCAGATGATACCACACTGTGGCAGAAATTGAAGAGTAACTAGAGAGCCTCTTGATGAGGGAGAGAGAGGAGAGTGAAAAATCTGGTTTGAAACAACAATCAGAAAACTATTGTGGCATCTGTTTCTATCACTTCATGCAAATATTAATAGAAGAGGAAAAAGTGGATGCAAGAACACATTTTATTTTGAGGGGCCCCAAAATCACTGCGGATGGTGACTGCAGCCAGGAAATATAAGACACCTGCTTCTTAGAAGGAAACATAGACAGCATTTTAAAAACCAGAGACATCAATCAGCTTACAAAGACATCACTTAGCTGAAAAAGTCAAAGCTGTGGTTTTTCCACCTGGTATGAGAGTTGGATTATAAAGAAGGCTGAGCATTGAAGAACTGGTGCTTTCAAACTGTGGTGCTGAAGATGTTTGAGAGTCCTTTGGTCTGCTGGGAGATCAAACCAGTCAATTCTAGAGGAAATAAAACTTGGATATTCGTTGGAAGAATTGATGCTTAAGCTGAAGCTCCAATACTTTAGCCACTTCATGCGAAGAACCATTGGAAAAGACTGACTCTAGGAAAGATTCAAGGCAAAAAGAGAAGGGGCTGGCAGAGAATGCAATTGTTAGATATATCCCTGACTCAATGGATATGAATTTGAGCAAATTCTGGGAGACAGCAGAGGACATATTGAATATAGGGCCTTTTGCTATATAGTAGGATCTTGTTTTTATCTATTTTATATAAAGTAGTGTGTTTCTGGGGACTTTCCTCGTAGCTCAGATGGTTAAGAATCCGCCTACAATGTATGAGACCCCAGATCAGTTCCTGGGTGGAGAAGTTCCCCAGGAGAAGGGATAGCCTGCTGACTCCAATATTCTTGGGCTTCCTTGGTGGCTTAGCTAGTTAAAAGTCTGCCTGCAATGTGGGAAACATGGGTTCAATCACTGGATTGGGAAAATCACTGCAAGAGGGCAGGGCAACCAACTCCATTATTCTTGCCTAAAGAATCCCCATGAACAGGGGACCCTGACTAGCTGTGGCCCATGAGATCACAAAGAACTGGAAACAAATGAGTGACTAAGCACAGCACAGCAGTGTGTATCTGTTAATCCAAAGCACCCTCCACCTTCCCCTTTTGATAACCATAAGTTTGTTTTCTTTTTCTTTGGGTCTATCTCTGTTTTGTACATTTGTATCATTTTTTAAAGTCCACAGATATGTGATATTATGTGCTATTTGTCCTTCTTATTCTGACTACTTCACTTAATATGATAATCTCTAGCTCCATCCATGTTGCTGCAAATGACATTGTTTCATTTTTTATGTAGATATGTGATATTATATGCTATTTGTCCTTCTCGTTCTGACTACTTCACTTAATATGATAATCTCTAGCTTCATCCATGTTGCTACAAATGACATTATTTAATTTTTTATGTCTTAGTTATATTACCTTGTGGTAGGTACAACATCTTCTTTATCTAGTAATTTTTCAACAGACACTTAGGTTGCTTCTATGTCTTAATTTCAGTTTAGTTCAGATGCTCAGTCATGTTTGACTCTTTGCGACCCCATGAATTGAAGCACGCCAGGCCTCCCTGTCCATCACCAACTCCTGGAATTCACCGAAACTCATGTTCATCAAGTCGATGATGCCATCCAGCCATCTCATCCTCTGGCATCCCCTTCTCCTCCTGCCCCCAATCCCTCTCAGCACCAGAGTCTTTTCCAATAAGTCAACTCTTCACATAAGGTGGCCAAAGTATTGGAGTTTCAGCTTAAGCACAAGTTCTTCCAATGAACAACTAGGACTGGTCTCTTTTAGGATGGACCGGTTGGATCTCCTTGAAGTCCAAGGGGCTCACAAGAGTCTTCTCCAACACCGCAGTTCAAAAGCATCAATTCTTCGGCACTCAGCTTTCTTCACAATCCAACTCTCACATCCATACATGACCACAGGAAAAAACATAGCCTTGACTAGACGGACCTTTGTTGCAAATGTCTTTGCTTTTTAATATGCTATATAGGTTGGTCATAACTTTCCTGCCAAGGAAGAAGTATTTTTTAATTTCATGGCTGCAGTCACCATCTGCAGTGATTTTGGAGCCCAAAAAAAAATAAAGTCTGACACTATTTCCACTGTTTCCCCATCTATATCCTGTGAAGTGATGGGACTGGATGACATGATCTTCATTTTCTGAATGTTGACCTTTAAGCAAACATTTTCACTCTCCTCTTTCATTTTAATCAACAGGCTTTGGTGTCATCTGCATATCTGAGATTATTGAGATTTCTCCTGGCAATCTTGATTCCAGTGTGTGCTTCTTCCAGCCCAGCATTTCTCATGATGAACTCTCCATATAAGTTAAATAAGCAGGGTGACAATATACAACCTTGACATACTCCTTTTCTTATTTAGAACCAGTCTGTTGTTCCATGTCCAGTTCTAACTGTTGCTTCCTGACTGGCATATAGGTTTCTCAAGAGACAGGTCATGTGGTCTGGTGTTCCTATTTCTCTCAGAATTTTCCGCAGTTTATTGTGATCCACACAGTCAAAGGCTTTGGCATAAGTCAATAAAGCAGAAATAGATGTGTTTCTGGAACTCTCTTGCTTTTTCGATGATCGAGCAGATGTTGCCAATTTGATCCCTGGTTCCTCTGCCTTTTCTAAAACCAGCTAGAACATTTGGAAGTTGATGGTCCATGTACCGCTAAAGCCTGGCCTGGAGAATTTTCAGCATTACTGTACTAGGGTGTGAGATGAGTGCAACTGTGTGGTAGTTTGAGCATTCTTTGGCATTGCCTTTCTTTGGGATTAGAATGAAAACTGACCTTTTTCCAGTCCTGTGGCCACTGCTGAGTTTTCCAAATTTGCTGGCATATTGAGTGCAGCACTTTCACAGCATCATCTTTCAGGATTTGAAATAACTGAAATTGCATCACCTCCACTAGCTTTGTTTGTAGTGATGCTTTCTAAGGTCCATTTGACTTCACATTCCAGGATGTCTGGCTCTAGGTGAGTGATCACACCATCGTGACTATCTGGGTCATGAAGATCTTTTTTGTACAGTTCTTCTGTGTATTCTTGCCATCTCTTCTTAATATCTTCTGCTTCTGTTAGGTCCAGACCATTTCTGTCCTTTATCAAGCCCATCTTTTCATGAATTGTTCCCTTGGTGTCTCTAATTTTCTTGAAGAGATCTCTAGTTTTCCCATTCTGTTGTTTTCCTCTATTTCTTTGCACTGATCTCTGAGAAAGGCTTTCTCATCTCTCCTTGCTATTTGTTGAAACTCTGCATTCAAATGGGAATATCTTTCCTTTTCTCCTTTACTTTTCACCCCTCTTCTTTTCACAGCTATTTGTAAGGCCTCCTCAGACAGACATTTTGCTTTTTTGCATATATTTTCCATGGGGATTATCTTGACCCTTGTCTCCTGTCCAATGTCACGAACCTCCACCCATAGTTCATCAGGTACTATGTCTATCTGATCTACTCACTTAAATCTATATCTCACTTCCACTGTATAATCATAAGGGATTTAATTTAGGACATACCTGAATGGTCTAGTGGTTTTCCCTACTTTCTTCAATTTAAGTCTGAATTTGGCAATAAGGAGTTCATGATCTGAGCTACAGTCAGCTCCCAGTTTTGTTTTTGCTGACTGTATAGAGCTTCTCTATCTTTGGCTGCAAAATATAATCAATCTGATTTTGATGTTGACCATCTGGTGATGTCCATGTGTAGAGTTTTCTCTTGTGTTGTTGAAAGAGGGTGTTTGCTATGACCAGTGCATTCTCTTGGCAAAACTCTATTAGCCTTTGCCCTGCTTCATTCTGTATTCCAAGGTCAAATTTGCCTGTTACTCCAAGTGTTTCTTGACTTCCTATTTTTGCATTCCAGCCCCCTATAATGAAAAGACATCTTTTTGGGGTGTTAGTTCTAAGAGGTCTTATAGGTCTTAATAGAACCATTCAGCTGGAGCTTCTTCAGCATTACTGGTTGGGGCATAGGCTTGGATCACCATGATATTGAATGGATTGCCTTGGAAACGAACAGAGATCATTCTGTCGTTTTTGAGACTGCATCCAAATACTGCATTTTGGACTCTACTGTTGACCATGATGGCTACTCCATTTCTTCTAGGGGATTCTTGCCCACAGCAGTAGATATAATGGTCATCTGAGTTAAATTCACCCATTCCAGTCCATTTTAGTTCGCTGATCCCTAGAATGTTGACATTCACTCTTGCATCTTCTGTTTGACCACTTCCAACTTGCCTTGATTCATGGACTTAACATTCCAGCTGTGCAGAGCGCGGCCAGCCATGAGGGCATGCAGAGCACAGCTGAGAGGTGCTACCCCTGCATGAGGCCAGGGGTGGCGGCTGGGAGAGTGACCATTCGTCCAAGGAGCAGTGGCTGCATGGGCGCCAGAGGGCTTAGAGGAGCTATTCCACGTTCAAGGTCGGGAGGGGAGGTGGTGCACCTTGCTGGAGCAGCCATGAAAAGATACCCCACATCCAAGGTAAGAGAAACCCAAGTAAGACAGTAGGTGTTGCAAGAGGGCAGACACACTGAAACCATAATCACAGAAAACTAGTCAATCTAATCACACTAGGACCACAGCCTTATCTAACTCAATGAAACTAACTCATGCCCTGTGGGGCCACCCAAGATGGGCATGCATGGTGGAGAGGTCTGACCCAATGTGGTCCACTGGAGAAGGGAATGGCAAATCACTTCAGTATTCTTGCCTTGAGAACCCCATAAACAGTATGAAAAGGCAAAATAATAGGATACTGAAAGAGGAACTCCCCAGGTCAGTAGGTGCCCAATATGCTACAGGAGATTAGTGGAGAAATAACTCCAGAAAGAGTGAAGGGATGGAGCCAAAGCAAGAACAATATCCAGCTGTGGATGTGACTGGTGATAGAAGCAAGGTCCAATTCTGTAAAGAGCAATATTGCATAGGAACCTGGAATGTCAGGTCCATGAATCAAGGCAAATTGGAAGTGGTCAAACAGGAAATGGCAAGAGGGAACGTTGACATTTTAGGAATCAGCAAACTAAAATGGACTGGAATGGGTGAATTTAACTCAGATGACCATTATATCTACTACTATGGGCAGGAATCCCTTAGAAGAAATGGAGTACCATCATGGTCAACAAAAGAGTCCTAAATGCAGTACTTGGATGCAATTTGAAAAACTACAGAATGATCTCTGTTCGTTTCCAAGGCAAACCATTCAATACCACAGTAATCCAAGTCTATGTCCCAACCAGTAATGTTGAAGAAGTTGAAGTTTAATGGTTCTATGAAGACCTAAAAGGCGTTTTAGAACTAACATCCAAAAAAGAAGTCCTTTTCATTATGGGGGATTGGAATGCAAAAGTAGGAGGCCAAGAAACACCTGAAGTAACAGGCAAATTTGGCCTTGGAATGTGGAATGCAGCAGGACAAAGACTAATAAAGTTTTGCCAAAAATATGCACTAGTCATAGCAAACACCCTCTTCCAACAACACAAGAAGACTCTACACATGGACATCACCAGATGGTCAACGTCGAAATCAGATTGATTATATTCTGTGCAGCCAAAGATGGAGAAGCTCTATACAGTCAACAAAAACAAGACCAGGAGCTGACTATGGCTCAGATCATGAACTCCTTATTGTCAAATTGAGAGTGAAATTGAAGAAAGTAGGGAAAACCACTAAACCATTTAGGTATGACCTAAATCAAATCCCTTATGATTATACAGTGGAAGTGAGAAATAGATTGAAGGGCTTAGATCTGATAGACAGAGTGCCTAATGAACTATGGGCAGAGGTTTGTGACACTGTACAGGGGAATGGGATCAAAATGATCGCCATGGAAAAGATATGCAAAAAAAAAAAAAAAAAAAGTCTGAGGAGGCCTTACAAATAGCTGTGAAAAGAAGAGAGGTGAAAAGTAAAGGAGAAAAGGAAAGATATTCCCATTTGAATGCAGAGTTCCAACAAATAACAAGGAGAGATAAGAAAGCCTTCCTCAGCTATCAATGCAAAGAAATAGAGGAAAACAACAGAATGGGAAAGACTAGAGGTCTCTTCAAGAAAATTAGAGAGACCAATAGAATATTTCATGCAAAGATGGGCTCAATAAAAGACAGAAATGGTATGGACCTAACAGAGGCAGAAGATATTAAGACGAAGTGGCAAGAATACACAGAAGAACTGTACAAAAAAGATATTCATGATCCAGATAATCATGATGGTGTGATCACTCACCTAGAGCCAGACATCCTGGAATGTGAAGTCAAGTGGGCCTTAGAAAGCGTCACTACAAACAAAGCTAGTGGAGGTGATAGAATTCTAGTTGAACTATTTCAAATCCTGAAAGATGATGCTGTGAAAGTGCTGCACTCAATATGTCAGCAAATTTGGAAAACTCAGCAGTGGCCACAGGACTGAAAAAGTCAATTTTCATTCCAATCCCAAAGAAAGGCAATGCCAAAGAATGCTCAGACTACCACACAATTGCACTCATCTCACACGCTAGTAAAGTAATGCTCAAAATTCTCCAAGCCAGGCTTCAGCAATACGTAGACTGTGAACTTCCTGATGTTCAAGCTGGTTTTAGGAAAGGCAGAGGAACCAAGATCAAAGTGCAAACATTCTCTGGATCATCGAAAAAGCAAGAGAGTTCCAGAAAAACATCTATTTCTGCTTTATTAACTATGCCAAAGCCTTTGACTGTGTGGATCACAATAAACTGTGGAAAATTCTGAAAAAGATGGGCATACCAGATCACCTGATCTGCCTCTTAAGAAATCTGTATGCAGGTCAGGAAGCAACAGTTAGAACTGGACATGGAACAATAGACTGGTTCCAAATAGGAAAAGGAGTGCCGCAAGGCTGTGTATTGTCACTCTGCTTATTTAACTTCTATGCAGAGGACCTCATGAGAGAACCTGGACTGGAAGAAGCACAAGCTGAAATCAATATTGCCAGGAGAAATCTCAATAACTTCAGATATGCAGATGACACCACCCTTATGGCAGAAAGTGAAGAGGAGCTAAAAAGCCTCTTGATGAAAGTGAAAGAGGAGAGTGAAAAAGTTGGCTTAAAGCTCAACATTCAGAAAACAAAGATGGCATCCGGTCCCATCACTTTCTGGGAAATAGATGGAGAAACAGTGAAAACAGTGTCAGACTTTATTTTTGGGGCTCCAAAATGACTGCAGATGTTGACTGCAGCCATGAAATTAAAAGATGCCTACTTACTGGAGGAAAAGTTATGACCAACCTAGATAGCATATTCAAAAGCAGAGACATTACTTTGGCAACGAAGTTCTGTCTAGTCAAGGCTATGGTTTTTCCAGTGATCATGTATGGATGTGAGAGTTGGACTGTGAAGAAAGCTGAGAGCTGAAGGATTGATGCTTTTGAACTGTGATGTTGGAGAAGACTCTTGAGAGTCTCTTGGACTGCAAGGAGATCCAACCCGTCCATTCTGAAGGAGATCAGCCCTGGGATTTCTTTGGAGGAAATTATGCTAAAGCTGAAACTCCAGTACTTTGGCCACCTCATGCGAAGAGTGGACTCATTGGAAAAGACTCTGATGCTGGGAGGTATGGGGGCAGGAGGAGAAGGGGATGACAGAGGATGAGATGGCTTGATGGCATCACGGACTCCATGGACATGAGTCTGAGTGAACTCCGGGAGTTGGTGATGGACAGGGAGGCCTGGTGTGCTGCGATTCATGGTATCACAAAGCATTTGACACGACTGAGGGACTGAACTCAACTGAACTGATACAATATTGCTCTTTACAGCATCGGATCTTGCTTCTATCACCAGTCACATCCACAACTGGGTATTGTTTTTGTTTTGGCTCCATCTCTTCATCTTTTCTGGAGTTATTTCTCCACTGATCTCCAGTAGCATATTGGGCACCTACTGACCTGGGGAGTTCCTCTTTCAGTAGCCTATCATTTTGTCCTTTCATACTGTTTATGGGGTTCTCAAGGCAAGAATACTGAAGTAGTTTGCCATTCCCTTCTCCTGTGGACCACATTATGTCAGACATCTCCACCATGACCTGTCCGTTTCGGGTGACCCCACAGGGCATGGCTTAGTTTCATTGAGTTAGACAAAGCTGTGGTCCCTGTGATCAGATTGGCTATTTTTCTGTATTATGGTTTCAGTGTATCTGCCCTCTGATGCCCTCCTGCAACACCTACCTATCTTACTTGGGTTTCTCTTACCTTGGAAGTGGGATATTTCTTCACAGCTGCTCCAGCAAAGTGCAGCCACTGCTCCTTACCTTGGACGAGGTCACCCCTCCTGACCTTGAACGTGGAGTAGCTCCTCTCCACCCTGTTGTGCCCTCGCAGCTGCCACTCCTTGAATGTGGGGTTGTTCCTCTCAACAGCCACCTCTGACCTTGGGCTTGGGGTAGCTCCTCTCAGCTGCGCTTCTGTGCAGTCCATCGCAGCAAATAGCACTGCTATAAACATTGGGATGCATGTATCTTTTGAATTAGAGTTTTCTCTGGATATATGCCTAACAGTGGAATTGCTGGATTATATGGTAACTCCAGTTTTAGTTTCTGAAGAAACCTCAGTAGTGACCTTCATAATGTTTATAAAAATTTACATTCCAAAGTAATGCTCAAAATTCTCCAAGCCAGGCTTCAGCAATATGTGAACTCCCTGATATTCAAGCTGGTTTTAGAAAAGGCAGAGGAACCAGAGATCAAATTGCAAACATCCGCTGGATCATCAAAAAAGAAAGAGAGTTCCAGAAAAACATCTATTTCTGCTTTATTAACTATGCCAAAGCCTTTGACTGTGTGGATCACAATAAACTATGGAAAATTCTGAAAGTGATGGGAATACCAGACCACCTGATCTGCCTCTTGAGAAATCTGTATACAGGACAGGAAGCAACAGTTAGAACTGCACATGGAACAACAGACTGGTTCCAAATAGGAAAAGGAGTACGTCAAGGCTGTATATTGTCATCCTACTTATTTAACTTCTATGCAGAGTATATCATGAGAAACATTGGAATGAGAGAAACACAAGCTGGAATCAAGACTGCTGGGAGAAATATCAATAACTTCAGATATGCAGGTGAAACCACTCTTATGGCAGAAAGTGAAGAGGAACTAAAAAGCCTCTTGATGAAAGTGAAAGATGAGAGTGAAAAAGTTGGCTTAAAGCTCAACATTCAGAAAACGAAGATCATGGCATCCAGTCCCATCACTTCATGGGAAATAGATGGAGAAAAATTGGAAACAGTGTCAGACTTTATTTTTGGGGCTCCAAAATGACTGCAGATGTTGACTGCATCCATGAAATTAGAAGATGCTTACTCCTTGGAAGAAAAGTTATGACCAACCTAGATAGCATATTCAAAAGCAGAGACATTACTTTGCTGACTAAGGTCCATCTATTCAAAGCTATTGTTTTTCCTGTAGTCATGTATGGATGTGAGAGTTGGACTGTGAAGAAGGCTGAGCATTGAAGAATTGATGCTTTTGAACTGTGTTGTTGGAGAAGACTCTTGAGAGTCCGTTGGACTAATACACAGAAGAACTGTACAAAAAAGATATTCATGATCCAGATAATCATGATGGTGTGATCACTCACCTAGAGCCAGACATCCTGGAATGTGAAGTCAAGTGGGCCTTAGAAAGCGTCACTACAAACAAAGCTAGTGGAGGTGATAGAATTCTAGTTGAACTATTTCAAATCCTGAAAGATGATGCTGTGAAAGTGCTGCACTCAATATGTCAGCAAATTTGGAAAACTCAGCAGTGGCCACAGGACTGAAAAAGTCAATTTTCATTCCAATCCCAAAGAAAGGCAATGCCAAAGAATGCTCAGACTACCACACAATTGCACTCATCTCACACGCTAGTAAAGTAATGCTCAAAATTCTCCAAGCCAGGCTTCAGCAATACGTAGACTGTGAACTTCCTGATGTTCAAGCTGGTTTTAGGAAAGGCAGAGGAACCAAGATCAAAGTGCAAACATTCTCTGGATCATCGAAAAAGCAAGAGAGTTCCAGAAAAACATCTATTTCTGCTTTATTAACTATGCCAAAGCCTTTGACTGTGTGGATCACAATAAACTGTGGAAAATTCTGAAAAAGATGGGCATACCAGATCACCTGATCTGCCTCTTAAGAAATCTGTATGCAGGTCAGGAAGCAACAGTTAGAACTGGACATGGAACAATAGACTGGTTCCAAATAGGAAAAGGAGTGCCGCAAGGCTGTGTATTGTCACTCTGCTTATTTAACTTCTATGCAGAGGACCTCATGAGAGAACCTGGACTGGAAGAAGCACAAGCTGAAATCAATATTGCCAGGAGAAATCTCAATAACTTCAGATATGCAGATGACACCACCCTTATGGCAGAAAGTGAAGAGGAGCTAAAAAGCCTCTTGATGAAAGTGAAAGAGGAGAGTGAAAAAGTTGGCTTAAAGCTCAACATTCAGAAAACAAAGATGGCATCCGGTCCCATCACTTTCTGGGAAATAGATGGAGAAACAGTGAAAACAGTGTCAGACTTTATTTTTGGGGCTCCAAAATGACTGCAGATGTTGACTGCAGCCATGAAATTAAAAGATGCCTACTTACTGGAGGAAAAGTTATGACCAACCTAGATAGCATATTCAAAAGCAGAGACATTACTTTGGCAACGAAGTTCTGTCTAGTCAAGGCTATGGTTTTTCCAGTGATCATGTATGGATGTGAGAGTTGGACTGTGAAGAAAGCTGAGAGCTGAAGGATTGATGCTTTTGAACTGTGATGTTGGAGAAGACTCTTGAGAGTCTCTTGGACTGCAAGGAGATCCAACCCGTCCATTCTGAAGGAGATCAGCCCTGGGATTTCTTTGGAGGAAATTATGCTAAAGCTGAAACTCCAGTACTTTGGCCACCTCATGCGAAGAGTGGACTCATTGGAAAAGACTCTGATGCTGGGAGGTATGGGGGCAGGAGGAGAAGGGGATGACAGAGGATGAGATGGCTTGATGGCATCACGGACTCCATGGACATGAGTCTGAGTGAACTCCGGGAGTTGGTGATGGACAGGGAGGCCTGGTGTGCTGCGATTCATGGTATCACAAAGCATTTGACACGACTGAGGGACTGAACTCAACTGAACTGATACAATATTGCTCTTTACAGCATCGGATCTTGCTTCTATCACCAGTCACATCCACAACTGGGTATTGTTTTTGTTTTGGCTCCATCTCTTCATCTTTTCTGGAGTTATTTCTCCACTGATCTCCAGTAGCATATTGGGCACCTACTGACCTGGGGAGTTCCTCTTTCAGTAGCCTATCATTTTGTCCTTTCATACTGTTTATGGGGTTCTCAAGGCAAGAATACTGAAGTAGTTTGCCATTCCCTTCTCCTGTGGACCACATTATGTCAGACATCTCCACCATGACCTGTCCGTTTCGGGTGACCCCACAGGGCATGGCTTAGTTTCATTGAGTTAGACAAAGCTGTGGTCCCTGTGATCAGATTGGCTATTTTTCTGTATTATGGTTTCAGTGTATCTGCCCTCTGATGCCCTCCTGCAACACCTACCTATCTTACTTGGGTTTCTCTTACCTTGGAAGTGGGATATTTCTTCACAGCTGCTCCAGCAAAGTGCAGCCACTGCTCCTTACCTTGGACGAGGTCACCCCTCCTGACCTTGAACGTGGAGTAGCTCCTCTCCACCCTGTTGTGCCCTCGCAGCTGCCACTCCTTGAATGTGGGGTTGTTCCTCTCAACAGCCACCTCTGACCTTGGGCTTGGGGTAGCTCCTCTCAGCTGCGCTTCTGTGCAGTCCATCGCAGCAAATAGCACTGCTATAAACATTGGGATGCATGTATCTTTTGAATTAGAGTTTTCTCTGGATATATGCCTAACAGTGGAATTGCTGGATTATATGGTAACTCCAGTTTTAGTTTCTGAAGAAACCTCAGTAGTGACCTTCATAATGTTTATAAAAATTTACATTCCAAAGTAATGCTCAAAATTCTCCAAGCCAGGCTTCAGCAATATGTGAACTCCCTGATATTCAAGCTGGTTTTAGAAAAGGCAGAGGAACCAGAGATCAAATTGCAAACATCCGCTGGATCATCAAAAAAGAAAGAGAGTTCCAGAAAAACATCTATTTCTGCTTTATTAACTATGCCAAAGCCTTTGACTGTGTGGATCACAATAAACTATGGAAAATTCTGAAAGTGATGGGAATACCAGACCACCTGATCTGCCTCTTGAGAAATCTGTATACAGGACAGGAAGCAACAGTTAGAACTGCACATGGAACAACAGACTGGTTCCAAATAGGAAAAGGAGTACGTCAAGGCTGTATATTGTCATCCTACTTATTTAACTTCTATGCAGAGTATATCATGAGAAACATTGGAATGAGAGAAACACAAGCTGGAATCAAGACTGCTGGGAGAAATATCAATAACTTCAGATATGCAGGTGAAACCACTCTTATGGCAGAAAGTGAAGAGGAACTAAAAAGCCTCTTGATGAAAGTGAAAGATGAGAGTGAAAAAGTTGGCTTAAAGCTCAACATTCAGAAAACGAAGATCATGGCATCCAGTCCCATCACTTCATGGGAAATAGATGGAGAAAAATTGGAAACAGTGTCAGACTTTATTTTTGGGGCTCCAAAATGACTGCAGATGTTGACTGCATCCATGAAATTAGAAGATGCTTACTCCTTGGAAGAAAAGTTATGACCAACCTAGATAGCATATTCAAAAGCAGAGACATTACTTTGCTGACTAAGGTCCATCTATTCAAAGCTATTGTTTTTCCTGTAGTCATGTATGGATGTGAGAGTTGGACTGTGAAGAAGGCTGAGCATTGAAGAATTGATGCTTTTGAACTGTGTTGTTGGAGAAGACTCTTGAGAGTCCGTTGGACTGCAAGGAGATCCAACCCGTCCATTCTGAAGGAGATCAGCCCTGGGATTTCTTTGGAAGGAATGATGCTAAAGCTGAAACTCCAGTACTTTGGCCACCTCATGCGAAGAGTTGACTCATTGGAAAAGTCTCTGATGCTGGGAGGGATTGGGGGCAGGAGGAGAAGGGGATGACAGAGGATGAGATGGCTGGATGGTATCACCCACTCAATGGACGTGAGTTTGAGTGAACTCTGGGAGTTGGTGATGGACAGAGATGCCTGGCGTGCTGCGATTCATGGGGTCCAAAGAGTTGGACACGACTGAGCAACTGAACTGAACTGAACAAATGGTGTAGCAAGGTTCCTTTTTCTGTGCATCTCTCCAGTATTATTTGTCGTCTTTTTATGGTGGCCATTCTCACCAGTATGAGATGATATCTCATTGTAGTTTTGACTTGCATCTCTCTAATAATTAATGATGTTGAACATCTCTTTATTGCCTCTTGGCCATCTGTATGTTTTGCGGGAATTGTTTTTATAGGACCTCTGCCCATTGTTTGATTGGAATGTATATTTATTTATTCTTTTTGACATTGACATATATAAACTGTTTGTTTGGAACAGTAGTTTCAAGCTCTTCTTGGTTGCGTCATTTGCAAATATTTTCTTCTATTCCATAGGTTGCCTTTTCATTTTGCTTATGGTTTTCTTTTCTATTCAAAAACTTGTAAGTTTAATTAAGTTCAGTTTGTTTATTTTTGCTTTTATTTTCATTTTTCTAGGAGATAGATCCAAAAAAATATTGTTGTAGTTTATGTCAAAGAGTGCTCTGCCTATAGTTTTCTATAAGAGGTTTATAGTATTTAGCCTTACAGTTAGGTCTTTAATCCATTTTGAGTTATTTTTGTATGTGGTGTTAGAGAATATCCTTACATTATTATTTTATATGTAATTGTCCAGTTTTCCTAGCACCAGTTATTGAAGAGACTATCTTTTCTCCATTATATATTCTTTCCTCCTTTGTCTCAGATTAATTGACTATAGGCATGTGAGTTTATTTCTAGGTTATCTTTCTTCTTCCATTGACTGATAGATAATGTTTTTGTGCCAATGCATGTGTGCATGCTCAGTCACTTCAGATGTGCCTGACTCTTTGCAACCCCATGGACTGTAGCCTGCCAGGCTCCTCTGTTCATGGGATTCTCCAGGCAAGACTAATGGAGAAGAGTGCCATACCCTCCTCCATGGGATCTTCCCAAACTAGGGACTGAAAAACTATCTTCTGGATTTCTTGCATTGTAGGCAAATTCTTTGCCAATGAGCCACCAAGGAAGCCCTTTTGTGCCAGCACAACACTAATTTGATTCATGCAGCTCATAGCTTTGTTTGAGCCTGGGAATGTTATATCTCCAGCTTTGTTCTTTATCATCAGGATTGCTTTGGCACTTCTGGATCTTTTGTGGTTCTATGTAAATTTTGAGATTATTTGTTCTAGTTCTTCAAAAAGTATCATGAGTAATTTGAGAGGAATCACATTAAACTTATAGATTGCTCTGATAAGAGTTATGACATCTCATAGTAATCCATCTAGGAATTAAAGAGTTGGAAGCAGAGACACGAAGAAAGTCATGATCACAGATGTGTATGTTGTTACTGAAGTGTTTATGATCAGGATTAGGTGCAAGATCTAAGATGCTGGGAATAAAAGCTGAATAGAGATTGATATAGGGTTCATATGAGTAAGTTATACATTTATTAAATTTATTCAGATAACTATGGGAGATTCAGGAAGCTTCCATAATCCTCTTATCCTAATTCATCAGAGAGCAGGCAGAATGAAAGTCACAATCACAGAAAGCTTACATGGACAACAGACTTGTCTAACAAAATGAAACTATGAGCCTTGCTGTGTGGGGCCACCCAAGATGGATGGGTCATTGAGGACAGTTCTGACAAAACATGGTCTACTGATGATGGAAATGGCAAACCACACTTCAGTATTCTTGCCTTGAGAACCCCATGAACAGTATGAAAAGTCAAAAAGTTATGACACTGAAAGATGAACTCCTCCACTTGGTAGGGGCTGAATATGCTACTGGAGAAGAATGGAGACATAGCTCAGGAAAAAATGAAGAAGCTGAGCCAATGCAAAAACAACACCCAGTTGTGAATGTGACTGGTTAAAGTCTGATTCTGTAAAGAACAATATTGCATAGGAACCTGGAATGTTAAGTCCATGAATCAAGGTAAATTGGAAGTGGTCTAGCAGGAGATGGCAAGAGTGAACATCAACATTTTAGGATTCAATGAACTAAAATGGACCAGAATGGGTGAATTGAATTCAGATGGCCATTACATCTAATACTGTGGGCAAGAATCCCTTATAAGAAATGGAGTAGCACTCGTAGTCAACAAAAGAGTCCAAAATGCAGTTCTTGAGTGCAGTCTCAAAAATGACAGAATGATCTCTGTTTGTTTCCAAGGCAAACCATTCAGTATCACAATAATCCAAGTCTATGCCCCAACCACTAATGCCAAAGAAGCTGAAGCTGGACAGTTCTGTGAAGACCTATAAGACCTTCTAGAACTAACACCAAGAAAAAATAAAAGTTGTCCTTTCCATCATAGGGGACTGGAATGAAAAAGCAGGAAGTTAAAAGATATCTGGAGTAGCAAGCATGTTTGGCCTTGGACTACAAAATGAAGCAGGGCAAATGCTAACGGTTTTGTCAAGTGAGTGCACTGGTCATAGCCAACACCCTCTTTCAACAACACAAGAAAATACTCTTCAGATGGAAATCAAGACCAAAATCAGATTGATTATATTCTTTGTAGCTGAAGATGGAGAAGCTCTATACAGTCAGCAAAAACAAGACTGGGAGCTGACTGTGCCTCAAATCATGAACTCCTTATTGCCAAATTCAGACTTAATTGAAGAAAGTAGGGAAAACTAATAGACCATTCGTGTATGACCTAAATCAAATCCCTTACAAGTATACAGTGGAAGTGGCAAAGAGATTCAAGGGATTAGATTTGATAGAATGCCTGAAGAACAACAGACATTGTACAGGATGCAGTGATCAAGACTATCCCCAAGAAAAGAAGTGTAAAAAGGCAAAAGGGTTGTCTGAGGAGGCCTTACAAATAACTGAGGAAAGAAGAGAAGCAAAAGCCAAAGGAGAAAAAGAAAGATACCTATTTGAATGCATAGTTCCAACAAGCAGCAAGGAGAGATAAGAAAGCTCTCTGTGATCTTCCTCCATGATCAATGCAAAGAAATAGAGGAAAACAATGGAATGGAAATGACTAGAGATCTCTTCAAGAAAATGAGAAATACTAAACGGACATTTCATGAAAAGAAAGACACAATAAAAGATAGAAATTGTATCTAACTAAATCAGGAGATATTAAGAAGAGGTGGCAAAAATACACAGAAGAAGTATACAAAAAAGATCATCATGACCAGATAACCATGATGGTGTGATCACTCACCTAGAGCCAGCCATCCTGGAGTGAAGTCAAATGGGCCTTAGGAAGCATCACTGTGAACAAAGCTAGTGGAGGTGATGGAATTCCAGCTGAGCTATTTCAAGTACTAAAAGGTGATGCTATTAAGGTACTTTACTCAATATGCCAGCAAATTTGCAAACTTAGCAGTGGCCACAGGACTAGAAAAAGTCAGCTTTCATTCCAATCCCAAAGACAGACAATGCCAAGGAATGTTCAAACTCCCCCACAACTGCACTCATCTCACACACTAGTAAAGTAATGCTCAAAATTCTCCAAGACAGGCTTCAACAGTAAGTGTATCGTGAACTTGCTGATGTTCAAGCTAGATTTAGAAAAGGCAGAGGAACCAGAAATCAAATTGTCAACATATGTTGGATCATTGTAAAAGCAAGAGCATTCCAGAAAAACATCTGCTTCTGCTTCACTGACTATGCTAAATCCTTTAACTGTGGATCACAACAAACTGTGGAAAATTCTTAAAGAGATGGGAATCCCAGACCACCTTACCTGCCTCCTGAGAATTCTGTATGCAGGTCAGGAAGCAACAGTTAGAACCAGACATGGAACAATTGGCTGGTTCAAAATTGGGAAAGGAGTATGTCAAGGCTGTATATTTTCAACCTGCTTATGAATTTACATGCAGAGTACAACATGTGAAATGCCAGGCTGGATAAAACACAAGCTGGATCAAGACTGCCAGGGGAAATATCAATAACCTCAGACATGCAGACGACATTACCCTTATGGCAGAAAGTGAAGAGGAACTGAAGAGTCTCTTGATGAAAGTGAAAGAGGAGAGTGAAAAAGCTAGCTTAACACTCAACATTCAAAAAACTAAGATCACGGCATCCAGTCCCATCATTTAATGGCAAAATGATGGGAAAACAATGAAAACAGTGACAGACATTATTTCTCTGGGCTGCAAAATTATTGCTGCCAAATAACTTAGATGTTGACAGCAGCCATGAAATTAAAAGACACTTGCTCCTTGGAAGAAAGACTATGACCAAACGAGACAGCATATTAAAAAGCAGAGACATTATTTTTCCAGCGTTCCATCTAGTCAAAGTTATGGCTTTTCCAGTAGTCATGCATGAAAGTGAGAGTTGGACCATAAAGAAAGCTGAGCACCAAAGAAATGATGTTTTTGAACTGTGGTGTTGAAGATTCTTGAGAGTCCCTTGGACTGTAAGGAGATCCAACCAGTCAATCTTAAAGGAAAGCTGTCCTGAATATTCATTGGAAGGACTGATGAGTATTCAGTCCTTATGAAGCTGAAGCTCCAATAATTTCACCACCTGATGCAAAGAAGTGACTCATTGGAAAAGATCTTGATGCTGGGAAAGACTGAAGGCAGGGGGAGAAGGAGACAGCAGAGGATGAGATGGTTGGATGCCATCACCGACTTGATGGACATGAGTTTGAGCAAGCTCTGGGAGTTGATGATGGTCAGGGAGGCCTGGCATGCTGCAGTCCATGGGACTGCAAACAATTGGACACTACCAAGCAACTGAACTGAACTGAACTGATCGGAGACTCACCCATACATCTGCTATCACTTTCCTTTTAACAGTGACATTATTTACATTAACACATAATATTATTCCCTTTGCTTTGTACAAAATTAATATTAAAACCATTCATATGAATATACTTTGCTGTGTTTTGGAGCTAATAATCACTTTGGTCCTTAAGTTATTTTTTTAAATGTCTTTTTGAGAAATTTGTGAATTCTTACTTTCAGGAGAAAATGTCTCAGAGATTAAATTCTCTTTTAAAAAATCAGATAACAAAATATAGCATACAAATTTATTTTTGTTGTGACTAAACTATTTTTTCTCAATTGTAGTAGGGATCAAGTAGAATTTCAAAGCTTCTAACTTGCTTTAACTTAAATATTCCAAGTAGTGAGTTGTACATAAGAACAACTAAATATGTATGATAAAGTTTTAAGCAGAACAAGACCTTCACTTTCTATAGAATTTCTCATGTAAGAAGCATAGGAGGCCTTGTTCAGAGTTCAGATATTTGAGGTTAACTCTACAACATATTCTACTCATTTTTCCATTTAACAAACAGCCTGGTATGGCCTAAATTTATTTTGATTTTTTTAATATTTAGAATTTTTACTTTGTATTAAGGTATATCTGATTAATAAACAATGTTGTAATAGATTCCAGTGAACAGTAAAGGGACTCAACTATACATATACCAGTATCCATTCCCATCCAGGCTGCTCTATAACATATAACAGAGCTGCATGTGTTATACAGTATGTCCTTATAAGTTATCCATTTTAAATATAGCAGTGAGTACATGTCTATCCCAAACTCCCTAACTGTCCCTCCTTCCATCCTTTCCCCTAGCAACCATAAGTTAATTCTTGAAGTCTGTGGGTCTGTTTCTGATTGGTACATAAGTTCATTTGTACCATTTCTTTTTAGATTCCACATATAAAGTATGTCATATGAGATTTCTCCTTCTATGACTTACTTCGCTAAGTATGATACTCTCTAGATCCATCCATATTGATGCAAATGGCATTATTTCTTTCTTTTTAATGACTGAGTAATATTACATTTCATATATGTACCATGTTTTATTTATCCATTCCTCTATTGATGGACATTTAGGTTGCTTCCATGTCTTGACTATTGTAAACACCACTGAAATGAATATTAGGGTGCATGTATCCTTTTGGTTTATGCTTTTCTTCAGATATATGCTCAGGAATGAGATTGTATGGTCATATGGTAGCTCTGGGCTTCTCTGGTGGCTGAGATGGTAAGGATTCCATCTGCAATGCAGGAGCCCTGGGTTTGATTTCTGGGTGGGGAAGATCTCCTGGAGGAGATGGCTACCTACACCAGTACTCTTGCCTGAAGAATTCCATGGACAGAAGAGCATACTGAGCTACAGTCCATGGGATTGCAAAGAGTCAGATGTGACTGGGTGACTAACACACACACAGAAACACACACACACACACAGTAGCTTTAATTTTACTATTTTAGGGACTGCCATATTGACTGTACCAATTGACATTCCCACCAACAGTTTAGGAGGGCTCCCTTCCCTCCACACCCTCTTCAGCATTTATCATTTGTGCATTTCCTGATGGTAGCCATTCTGGCTGGTGTGAGGTGATACCTCACTATAGTCTTGACTTGCATTTCTATAATAATTAGTGATGCTGATCATCTTTTCATGTGCCTTTTGGCCCTCTGTATGTCTTCTTTCAGTTCAGTTCAGTTCAGTTCAGTCACTCAGTCATGGCTGACTCTTTGCAACTCCATGAACTGCAGCACGCTAGGCTTCCCTGTCCATCACCAACTCCTAGAGTCCACCCAAACCCATGTCTATTGAGTCAGTGATGCCATCCAACCATTTCATCCTCTGTCATCCCTTTTTCCTCCTGCCCTCAATCTTTCCCAGCATCAGGGTATTTTCCAGTGAGTCAGCACTTTGCATCAGGTGGCCAAAGTATTGGGGTTTCAGCTTCAACATCAGTCCTTCCAATGAACACCCAGGACTAATCTCCTTTAGGATGGACTGGTTGGATCTCCTTGCAGTCCAAGGGACTCTCAAGAGTCTTCTCCAATACCACAGATAAAAATCATCAATCCTTCAGCATTCAGCTTTCTTTATAGTCTGACTCTCATATCTATACATGACCACTGGAAAAACCATAACCTTGACTAGATGGAGAGAAATGTTTATTTAGTCTTCTGCCTATTTTTTGAGTGCTTGTAGAATTTGATGCTAAGTGTCATGAGCTGTTTGTAAATTTCTGAGACTAATCCCTTATCAGTCACATTATTTGCAAATATTTTCTCCCAATCTATGGGTTGTTTTTGCTAATTTTTTTCTTTGCTTTAAAAAAAGCTTTTGTGTTTAAATAGGTCCCATTTGTTTATTTATTTTTTTTGTTTCCATCATTCTGGCAGAAGGATTAAAAAAGATATTGCTGTGACTTATGTAAGAGAGTATTCTGCCTATATTTTCCTCTAGAGGTTTTATAGTGTTTAGTCTCACATTTAAGCCTTTAATCCATTTTGAGCTTATTTTTGTATATCAAGTTATCTAATTTCATTTTTCGACATGTAGCTGTCCGTTTTTCCCAGTACTATTTGTTGAAGAGACTATCTTTCCAGCATTGTGGAGTCTTGCCTCTTTTGTCATAGCTTAATTGACCATAGGTACATAGTTTTGAGCTTTCTTTCCTGTTCCATTGACCTATATTTCTACTTTTGTACCACTACAATACTGTTTTGATGACTATAGCTCTAAAGTATAGTTTGAAGTCAGGGAGACTAAGCCCTCTAGTTCCATTTTTCTTTCACAAGATGCTTTAGCTATTCAGGGTCTTTACTGTCTCCATACAAATTTTGAGATTTTTGTTTGTTTGCTTGTTTGTTTTAGTTCTGTGGAAAATGTCATTGATAATTTTATAGGAGTTGCCTTGAATCTGTAGATTACCTTGGGTATAGATATTTTGATAATAATTTGATTCCTCCAATCCATGAACATAGTGTATCTTTCTATTTGTTGTGTCTTCTTTGATATCTTTCATCAGCATCTTATAGTTTTCAGAATATAGGTCTTTTGTCTCCTTAGATAGGCTTATTCTTATGTTTTTATTTTATATTTTGATGCAATGGTAAATGGAATTGTTTCTTGAATTTTCTCTTCTGATCTTTCATAGTTAGTGTACAGAAATGCAATAGGTTTCTG
This sequence comes from Litocranius walleri, assembly GCA_006410535.1. Lineage (NCBI taxonomy): Eukaryota > Metazoa > Chordata > Mammalia > Artiodactyla > Bovidae > Litocranius > Litocranius walleri. The sequence goes on along the minus strand of SJYG01001007.1, from coordinate 20,798 downwards.
TGTATTAATTTTGTAAACTGCAAATTTGCCAAATTCATTGATTTTAGTAATTTTCTGGTAGCATCTTTAGGATATTCTATGTACAGTGTCATGTCATCTGCAAACAGTAACAGTTTAACTTCCTCTTTTCCAATTTGGATTCCCTTTATTTCTTTTTATTTCTTTCTCTTCTCTCATTGCTGTAGGTAGAACTTTGGAAACTATGTTAAATAAAAATGGTGGTGTTTTGTTCTTGAGATAAGAGGAAATGTTTTCAGGTTTTCACCATTGAGAATGATGCTAGCTGTAGTTTTTTCATACCTGACCTTTATTATGTTGAGATATGTTCCTTCTATGCTCCCTTTCTACAAAGTTTTTAAGAAAAATATTTGCTGAATTTTGTCAAAAGCTTTTTCTGCATATATCAAGATGATTATATAGTTCTTATTCTTCAATTTTTTGATGTGATTTATCACATTGATTGATTTGTTGATGTTGAAGAATCCTTGCATTCCTGGGCTGAATCCCACTTAATCATGATGTATTATCTTCTAATGTATTTCTAGATATGGATTGTTAGTATTTTGTTGAGAATTTTTGCATCTATGTTCATCAGTGATATTGTTCTGTAGTTTTCTTTTTTGTGTGATATATTTGTGTGGGTTTGGTATCAGGGTGATGATGGCCTTATTAAATGAGTTTGGAAGTTTTCCTTCCTCTAAAAATTTTTAGAACAGTTTCAGAAGGATAGGTGTTAACTCTCTCAATGTTTGCTGTGAAGCCATCAGGTCCTGGAATTTTGTTGAGAGGTTTTAAAATCACAATTTCCACTTCAGCACTTCTCATTGGTCTATTTGTATTTTCTATTTATTCCTGATTCAGTCTTGGGAGACTGTACATTTCAAAGAGTTTGTCCATTTCTTCTAGGCTGTCCAATTTATTGGCATACAATTGCTCATAGTAATCTTTTATGATCCTTGGTATGTCTGTGGAGTCAGTAGTAGCATATTCTTTTTCCATTCTAATTGTATTGATCTGAGTCTTTTCCCTTTTTATTTTGATGAGTCTGGCTAAATGTTTATCAATTTTGTTTATTTTTCCAAAGAGCCAGCTTTTTGGTTCATCAATCTTTGTTATTGTTTTCATTGTCTCCTATGTATTTCTGCTCTAATCTTAATGATTTCTTTCCTTCTAAAATTTTAGATTTTGTGTGTTCTTTCTCTAGTTGTTTTAGGTGTAAGGATAGGTTGTTTATTTGAGATTTTTCTTGTTTCTTCAGGTCAGCTTGTATTGCTATAACCTTTCCTCTTAATACTATTTTTGCTGTATCTGATAGGTATGGACCATTGTGTTTTCATTTTTATATTTCTCTAAGTATTCTTTTTCATTTTCTCTTTGATTTCTTCTGTGATTCATTAATTGTTTAGTAGCATATTGTTTCCTGCCATGTGTTTGGGCTTTTTAGGGTCTTTTTTTTTTTTTTTTTTGTAGTTTATCTTTAATCTCACAACTATGTAGTCATAAAAGATGCTTGATATAATTTCAAGCATCTTTTCTTTAAATTCTCTTAAATTTACCAAAGCTCACCTTGTGGCCCAGCATGTGGTCAGTCCTGGAGAATATTCCATGTACACTTGAGAAGAATGTGTAATCTGCTCTTTTTTTTGATAGAATGCTCTATAAATATAAATTAAGTCCAACTTGTCTGAAGTGATATTTAAGGCCTGTGTTTCCTTATTAATTTTCTGTACAGATGATCTGTCCATTGATAAAAGTGGGCATTAAAGTCCCCCATTATTATTGTGCTGCTATCAATTTCTCTCTCTATGGTTGTTAGTATTTGCCTGACATGTTGAGGTGCTCCTGTATTGGGTCCATATATATTTATAATTGTTATATCTTCCTCTTATATTGAACATTTGATTATTATGTAGTGTTCTTCTTAGTCTCTTATAGCAGTCTTTATGTTAAAGTCTACCTTGTCTGATATGAGTCTTATTACTCCAGCTTTCTTTTGATTTCTATCTGGGTGGAATACCTTTTCCCATCTCCTTACTTTCAGTCTGTAAGTGTCCCTAGGTCTTCGGTGAGTCTCTTCTAGACAGCATATATATGGGTCTCATTTTTGTATCCACTTAGCCTATGTCTTTTGGTTGGTACATTTAATCTATTTACATTTAAGGTAATTATCAATATGTATGATCCTATTACCATTATCTTAATTGTTTGGGATTTATTTTTTGTAGGTTCTTTTCCTTCTCTTGTTTCTCCTGCCTAGAGAAGTTCCTCTACCATTTGTTGTAAAGCTGGTTTAATGGTGCTGCATTCTCTTAACTTTTGTTTGCCTGTAAAAAATTTTGATTTCTCAATCAAATCTTGATGATAGTCCTCCTGGGTAGATTGTTTTTGGTTGTAAGTTCTTCTCTTTCATGACTTTGAATATATTGTGCCATTCTTTCTAGCCTATAGAGAGTTTCTCTTGAGAAATCAGCTGATAGCATGATGAGAGCTCCCTTGTATGTTATTTGTCATTTTCCTTGTCGTTTTTAATATTTTATCTTCATCTTTAATTTTTGTTGGTTTGATTACTATGTGTCTTGGTGTATTCTTTTTTGGTTTTATTCTGCCTGGGACTCTCTGTGATTGCTAATTTGGTTGACTATTTTCTTTCCCATGAGGGAACTTCTCACCTATTATCTCTTCAAATATTTTCTTGGGTTCTTTCTCTCTCCTCTTCTTCTGGGACCCCAATAATAATGTGAATTTAGGTGCATTTAATGTTGTTCCAGATGTCTCTTAGACTGTCTTCATTTCATTTTTTCCTATATTTTGTTTTGCAGCAGTGATTTCCACCTTTCTGCCTTCCAGGTGACTTATCTGTTCTTCTGCCTCAGTTATTCTGCTATTTATTTATTCTAGTATTTTTTATCTCTGTTTGATCATTCTTTAGTTCTTTTAGGTCTTTGGTAAACATTTTTTGCATCTTTTCCATTCTTTTTCTGAGATTTTGGATCATCTTCACTATCATTATTCTGAATTCTTTTTCTGGAAGTTTGGCTATTGCCACTCATTTAGTTGCTCATCTGGGGATTTATCTTGTTCCTTCATGTGGGGCATAATCCTATACCTTTTTGCTTTTATTAACTTTCTATGATTGTGGTTTCTGTTCTGGAGGCATGTTTTTTGTTTGTTTTTATTTTTTTTCCCCAGAGTTTGTAATATGCTGTTTTTCTTTTTCTTGATTTTCAGAAGGCCTGTCTGAAGTATTTCATCTTAATAAACCTAAGTGAATGCTGGGGTGGCTTGGAACCACTCTGGTCTCTCTCTGGGGAGTTCTGAAGGCCTTGAATAGTGACAGCAGAAGATGTAGCACACAGCCAGACATGCCAGCTGAGCACTGTTTGGGTTCATACCCTCTTGCTCTGATACTCAGGCCCACTGCCAGAAGTCCAACCCAGGGCCCCAGCCTCTGACACAGAGAGGGGCAGAGGAGGATAGAAGGAGTCCAAGTTGGAACCAGGCAGTACTGCAACTGTATCAATTAGTATTCTGATATTTTTAATATTTGAAAGCCTACTAGTAATATTTGTCAAGAGAATGGAATGTGCATTTATATGTCTTTGTGAATCTGCAGTGGAAAAAGACAACATATTGGGCAAGAATATTAAATTAAGAATCCTAATAGATTCTGAATTTTTATAAGACTGCAATTGCAAGTGATAAGAAAGTCCATAGATGAGAGAGCAAGATGAAAGAGGCCTTGGTCACAACTGCTGAGCTGTAGAGAGAAAGAAAAACTAAGATGAATACTGATAGGCACCACTCCATTAGAATCCTGGACATCATTTGAAAACTTAGTAACATTTTCTTACCAGTGAGTGAAGGGTAAGGAAAAAATAAAGGAATGAAGACAAAAATATACCACTGTTTAAAAGTTTAACTAAGAGAAGATTGAAAAGTCAGAAACTGAAAGAAAATAAAGGTAATTGGAGGTTTTGTCCTGTTTCACTTTGTATTGTCTAAGAATGCAGTGTCATTGTGATCCTGGCCTATAACACAATGGGAGCTGCAATAAAGAAAATAGTTTGAACATGTTTGTAAAAGTGAAAATGTGTTTAAATGAAGTCATTTTAATTAATGTTTTAATTATATACAAAAATATTGACAGTATGAAACATGCAGAATTGTGAGATGAGTGTGACTACATCTCAACATTTAATGTCACATAAACTCGAGAATATTTTCAATAGCACTTAAAACTTCAAAGCTAATACCATTATTCAAATTGACTTTAATGGCTCATAACAGAATGCTTGATTATTTTCTCTGCTTTCACCCAGGATATGTAAGAATATTAAATAAAATTAAGCATAAACTATCTTTAGGAAAAGAAACTTCATCTGGCCTATAATAGTGTCATATTAGATGGGTTAACAACCATAGTATAGCTTAAATATAAACTCTGGATTTGGGTGTTGGAAAAGAATAACTTGCTGGACTAGCCTCTAAGTGACTAGAACTTTTTACACTGCTGACTTAACAAACGGGTGAACCAAAAGCCAATTACAGTTTGAAAACATCCTCAGTCTTTTAGATGAAACGTATGCCAAGATTGTTCACGTCAATAATTGCTAATGTTAAATTAAAGCTTGTCTCAAGTTAATCAGGGGGTCTGTTTTATCACTGTGATCTTTAATTGCCAAATTTATCAAAGTTCAATATTGTATGTGTTAGATTAAATAATTATCTTCCATTAATTACTAAGTACTTACCATTTTATAAGCATTTAGTAACCACTATCTTATGAAATAATTTTCACTGATGGCATTGGATTATGTCACTAGATACATTATTTTCCCTGATCATGATTCTATTGCTATTCTCTTTCAAAATCTGGTATTGTAGCAATAAAAAAAAATTGTTAGACTTCATGAATCTATTATTAAAAATATTTGAGTCAATCCAAATAGGAATTCTGAGAATAATAAATGTGAAAAATTAAAAGCTGATCATAAAAATAGATAATTTATAATCAATAATATTAGAAAGACTCAGTAGTCAAGGTTAATAAAAATAAATTTTCTATTTAATTGTTTACATCAAAATAAATTCCAGTTGGATGAAAACATTTAAGGTAAAAGTTTTAGGGTAAAAAGTCTGGTTTTAGCCCCAATATGTAAAGAGTTAACAAGTTGCTATTTTTATCCTTACATCAAGAAAGTTGAACAAAGTGAAAATTGACAGCTTTCTACTTACCAGATGACTGAAGTCACAGGGCAGACTGACATCCCAGATACATCTACATAAAGAAACCCAGGTCTTGCTACCTGGAGCAGAATTTTTTCAGTTATAACCTAGTATGAGCAAATAATGGAGTAGGAAATTGCAACCCACTCCAGGATTCTAGCCAGGAGAATCCCATGGGCAAAGGAGGCTGGTGGACTATGGCACATGAGGTTGCAAAGAGTCTGACACAACTGAAGTGATGTAGCATGCAGAGAAGCAAAAATAAATGGTAATTTTGTTTAACTGTGGAGACTCAGTCTGGACTTGGGTAACAAAAACTCCTTCGGTTCTTAGTGCAGCCCTAATAGTTTTCACTTTGAAGATCTGAGAACATTCCCTTGTAGCCCTAACAGAGGAAGGAGGAGACATATAACATAATGTGGCAGAATCCCAGGACATGTTCTACTTAGCTCTCAAGAGTATGGCCTGTGGTAGGGGAAGGAATGAGAACACTTTCAGTTCAGTTCAGTTCAGTCACTCAGTCATGTCTGATTCTTTATGACCCCATGAATCGCAGCACGCCAGGCCTCCTTGCCCATCACCAACCCCCAGAGTTAACCCAAACTCATGCCCATTGAGTCAGTGATGCCCGCCAGCCATCTCATCCTCTGTCGTCCTCTTTTACTCCTGCCCCCAATCCCTCCCAGCATCAGAGTCTTTTCCAATGAGTCAACTCCACATGAGGCGGCCAAAAATTGAAGTTTCAGCTTCAACATCAGTCCTTTCAAAGAACACCCAGGGTGATCTCCTTTAGAATGGAATAATTGGATCTCCTTGCAGTCCAAAGGACTCTCATGAGTCTTTTCCAACACCACAGTTCAAAAGCATCAATTCTTCGGCCCTCAGCCTTCTTCACAGTCCAACTCTCACATCCATACATGACCACTGGAAAAACCATAGCCTTGACTGGATGGACCTTTGTTGGCAAAGTAATGTCTCTGCTTTTAAATATGCTGTCTAGGTTGATCATAACTTTCATTCCAAGGAGTATCTTTTAATTTCATGGCTGCAGTTACCATCTGCGGTGATTTTGGAGCCCCAAAAAATAAAGTCTGGCACGGTTTCCCCATCTATTTCCCATGAAGTGATGGGACCAGATGCCATGATCTTTATTTTCTGAATGTTGAGCTTTAAGCCAACTTTTTCACTCTCCTTTTTCACTTCCCCCAAGAGACTTTTTAGCTCCTCTTCACTTTCTGCCATAAGTGTGGTGTCATCTGCATATCTGAGGATATTGAGATTTCTCCTGGCAATCTTGATTCCATCTTGTGCTTCTTCCACCCCAGCGTTTTTCATGATGTACTCTGCATAGAAGTTAAATAAGCAGGGTGACAATGTACAGCCTTGACACACTCCTTTTACTATTTGGAACCAGTTTGTTGTTCCATGTCCAGTTCTAACTGTTGCTTCCTGACCTGCATACAGATTTCTCAAGAGGCAGGTCACGTGGTCTGGTATTCCCATCTCTTTCAGAATTTTCCACATTNTGGAACCAGTTTGTTGTTCCATGTCCAGTTCTAACTGTTGCTTCCTGACCTGCATACAGATTTCTCAAGAGGCAGGTCACGTGGTCTGGTATTCCCATCTCTTTCAGAATTTTCCACATTTTATTGTGATCCACACAGTCAAAGGCTATGGCATAGTCAATAAAGCAGAAATAGATGCTTTTCTGGAACACTCTTGCATTTTTCATGATCCAACGGATGTTGGCAATTTGATCTCTGGTTCCTCTGCCTTTCCTAAAACCAGCTTGAACATCAGTAACTTTACAGTTCATGTATTGCTGAAGCCTGGCTTAGAGAATTTTGAGCATTACTTTACTAGCATGTGAGATGAGTGCAATTGTGCAGTAGCTTGAGCATTCTTTGGCATTGCCTTTCTTTGGTACTGGAATGAAAACTGACCTTTTCCAGTCCTGCAGCCACTGCTGAGTTTTCCAAATTTCCTGGCATATTGAGTGCAGCACTTTCACAGCATCATCTTTAAGGATTTGAAATAGCTCAACTGGAATTCCACCACCTCCACTACCTTTCTTTGTAGTGATCCTTTCTAAGGCCCACTTGACTTCACATTCCAGGATGTCTGGCTCTAGATGAGTGATCACACCATCGTGATTATCCTGGTCGTGATGATCTTTTTTGTATAGTTCTTCTGTGTATTCTTGCCACCTCTTCTTAATATCTTCTTTTTTTTTTTTTTTTTTTCTTAATATCTTCTGCTTCTGTTAGGTCCAGACCATTTCTGTTCTTTTTTTTTTTTTTTTTTGTAGTTTATCTTTAATCTCACAACTATGTAGTCATAAAAGATGCTTGATATAATTTCAAGCATCTTTTCTTTAAATTCTCTTAAATTTACCAAAGCTCACCTTGTGGCCCAGCATGTGGTCAGTCCTGGAGAATATTCCATGTACACTTGAGAAGAATGTGTAATCTGCTCTTTTTTTTGATAGAATGCTCTATAAATATAAATTAAGTCCAACTTGTCTGAAGTGATATTTAAGGCCTGTGTTTCCTTATTAATTTTCTGTACAGATGATCTGTCCATTGATAAAAGTGGGCATTAAAGTCCCCCATTATTATTGTGCTGCTATCAATTTCTCTCTCTATGGTTGTTAGTATTTGCCTGACATGTTGAGGTGCTCCTGTATTGGGTCCATATATATTTATAATTGTTATATCTTCCTCTTATATTGAACATTTGATTATTATGTAGTGTTCTTCTTAGTCTCTTATAGCAGTCTTTATGTTAAAGTCTACCTTGTCTGATATGAGTCTTATTACTCCAGCTTTCTTTTGATTTCTATCTGGGTGGAATACCTTTTCCCATCTCCTTACTTTCAGTCTGTAAGTGTCCCTAGGTCTTCGGTGAGTCTCTTCTAGACAGCATATATATGGGTCTCATTTTTGTATCCACTTAGCCTATGTCTTTTGGTTGGTACATTTAATCTATTTACATTTAAGGTAATTATCAATATGTATGATCCTATTACCATTATCTTAATTGTTTGGGATTTATTTTTTGTAGGTTCTTTTCCTTCTCTTGTTTCTCCTGCCTAGAGAAGTTCCTCTACCATTTGTTGTAAAGCTGGTTTAATGGTGCTGCATTCTCTTAACTTTTGTTTGCCTGTAAAAAATTTTGATTTCTCAATCAAATCTTGATGATAGTCCTCCTGGGTAGATTGTTTTTGGTTGTAAGTTCTTCTCTTTCATGACTTTGAATATATTGTGCCATTCTTTCTAGCCTATAGAGAGTTTCTCTTGAGAAATCAGCTGATAGCATGATGAGAGCTCCCTTGTATGTTATTTGTCATTTTCCTTGTCGTTTTTAATATTTTATCTTCATCTTTAATTTTTGTTGGTTTGATTACTATGTGTCTTGGTGTATTCTTTTTTGGTTTTATTCTGCCTGGGACTCTCTGTGATTGCTAATTTGGTTGACTATTTTCTTTCCCATGAGGGAACTTCTCACCTATTATCTCTTCAAATATTTTCTTGGGTTCTTTCTCTCTCCTCTTCTTCTGGGACCCCAATAATAATGTGAATTTAGGTGCATTTAATGTTGTTCCAGATGTCTCTTAGACTGTCTTCATTTCATTTTTTCCTATATTTTGTTTTGCAGCAGTGATTTCCACCTTTCTGCCTTCCAGGTGACTTATCTGTTCTTCTGCCTCAGTTATTCTGCTATTTATTTATTCTAGTATTTTTTATCTCTGTTTGATCATTCTTTAGTTCTTTTAGGTCTTTGGTAAACATTTTTTGCATCTTTTCCATTCTTTTTCTGAGATTTTGGATCATCTTCACTATCATTATTCTGAATTCTTTTTCTGGAAGTTTGGCTATTGCCACTCATTTAGTTGCTCATCTGGGGATTTATCTTGTTCCTTCATGTGGGGCATAATCCTATACCTTTTTGCTTTTATTAACTTTCTATGATTGTGGTTTCTGTTCTGGAGGCATGTTTTTTGTTTGTTTTTATTTTTTTTCCCCAGAGTTTGTAATATGCTGTTTTTCTTTTTCTTGATTTTCAGAAGGCCTGTCTGAAGTATTTCATCTTAATAAACCTAAGTGAATGCTGGGGTGGCTTGGAACCACTCTGGTCTCTCTCTGGGGAGTTCTGAAGGCCTTGAATAGTGACAGCAGAAGATGTAGCACACAGCCAGACATGCCAGCTGAGCACTGTTTGGGTTCATACCCTCTTGCTCTGATACTCAGGCCCACTGCCAGAAGTCCAACCCAGGGCCCCAGCCTCTGACACAGAGAGGGGCAGAGGAGGATAGAAGGAGTCCAAGTTGGAACCAGGCAGTACTGCAACTGTATCAATTAGTATTCTGATATTTTTAATATTTGAAAGCCTACTAGTAATATTTGTCAAGAGAATGGAATGTGCATTTATATGTCTTTGTGAATCTGCAGTGGAAAAAGACAACATATTGGGCAAGAATATTAAATTAAGAATCCTAATAGATTCTGAATTTTTATAAGACTGCAATTGCAAGTGATAAGAAAGTCCATAGATGAGAGAGCAAGATGAAAGAGGCCTTGGTCACAACTGCTGAGCTGTAGAGAGAAAGAAAAACTAAGATGAATACTGATAGGCACCACTCCATTAGAATCCTGGACATCATTTGAAAACTTAGTAACATTTTCTTACCAGTGAGTGAAGGGTAAGGAAAAAATAAAGGAATGAAGACAAAAATATACCACTGTTTAAAAGTTTAACTAAGAGAAGATTGAAAAGTCAGAAACTGAAAGAAAATAAAGGTAATTGGAGGTTTTGTCCTGTTTCACTTTGTATTGTCTAAGAATGCAGTGTCATTGTGATCCTGGCCTATAACACAATGGGAGCTGCAATAAAGAAAATAGTTTGAACATGTTTGTAAAAGTGAAAATGTGTTTAAATGAAGTCATTTTAATTAATGTTTTAATTATATACAAAAATATTGACAGTATGAAACATGCAGAATTGTGAGATGAGTGTGACTACATCTCAACATTTAATGTCACATAAACTCGAGAATATTTTCAATAGCACTTAAAACTTCAAAGCTAATACCATTATTCAAATTGACTTTAATGGCTCATAACAGAATGCTTGATTATTTTCTCTGCTTTCACCCAGGATATGTAAGAATATTAAATAAAATTAAGCATAAACTATCTTTAGGAAAAGAAACTTCATCTGGCCTATAATAGTGTCATATTAGATGGGTTAACAACCATAGTATAGCTTAAATATAAACTCTGGATTTGGGTGTTGGAAAAGAATAACTTGCTGGACTAGCCTCTAAGTGACTAGAACTTTTTACACTGCTGACTTAACAAACGGGTGAACCAAAAGCCAATTACAGTTTGAAAACATCCTCAGTCTTTTAGATGAAACGTATGCCAAGATTGTTCACGTCAATAATTGCTAATGTTAAATTAAAGCTTGTCTCAAGTTAATCAGGGGGTCTGTTTTATCACTGTGATCTTTAATTGCCAAATTTATCAAAGTTCAATATTGTATGTGTTAGATTAAATAATTATCTTCCATTAATTACTAAGTACTTACCATTTTATAAGCATTTAGTAACCACTATCTTATGAAATAATTTTCACTGATGGCATTGGATTATGTCACTAGATACATTATTTTCCCTGATCATGATTCTATTGCTATTCTCTTTCAAAATCTGGTATTGTAGCAATAAAAAAAAATTGTTAGACTTCATGAATCTATTATTAAAAATATTTGAGTCAATCCAAATAGGAATTCTGAGAATAATAAATGTGAAAAATTAAAAGCTGATCATAAAAATAGATAATTTATAATCAATAATATTAGAAAGACTCAGTAGTCAAGGTTAATAAAAATAAATTTTCTATTTAATTGTTTACATCAAAATAAATTCCAGTTGGATGAAAACATTTAAGGTAAAAGTTTTAGGGTAAAAAGTCTGGTTTTAGCCCCAATATGTAAAGAGTTAACAAGTTGCTATTTTTATCCTTACATCAAGAAAGTTGAACAAAGTGAAAATTGACAGCTTTCTACTTACCAGATGACTGAAGTCACAGGGCAGACTGACATCCCAGATACATCTACATAAAGAAACCCAGGTCTTGCTACCTGGAGCAGAATTTTTTCAGTTATAACCTAGTATGAGCAAATAATGGAGTAGGAAATTGCAACCCACTCCAGGATTCTAGCCAGGAGAATCCCATGGGCAAAGGAGGCTGGTGGACTATGGCACATGAGGTTGCAAAGAGTCTGACACAACTGAAGTGATGTAGCATGCAGAGAAGCAAAAATAAATGGTAATTTTGTTTAACTGTGGAGACTCAGTCTGGACTTGGGTAACAAAAACTCCTTCGGTTCTTAGTGCAGCCCTAATAGTTTTCACTTTGAAGATCTGAGAACATTCCCTTGTAGCCCTAACAGAGGAAGGAGGAGACATATAACATAATGTGGCAGAATCCCAGGACATGTTCTACTTAGCTCTCAAGAGTATGGCCTGTGGTAGGGGAAGGAATGAGAACACTTTCAGTTCAGTTCAGTTCAGTCACTCAGTCATGTCTGATTCTTTATGACCCCATGAATCGCAGCACGCCAGGCCTCCTTGCCCATCACCAACCCCCAGAGTTAACCCAAACTCATGCCCATTGAGTCAGTGATGCCCGCCAGCCATCTCATCCTCTGTCGTCCTCTTTTACTCCTGCCCCCAATCCCTCCCAGCATCAGAGTCTTTTCCAATGAGTCAACTCCACATGAGGCGGCCAAAAATTGAAGTTTCAGCTTCAACATCAGTCCTTTCAAAGAACACCCAGGGTGATCTCCTTTAGAATGGAATAATTGGATCTCCTTGCAGTCCAAAGGACTCTCATGAGTCTTTTCCAACACCACAGTTCAAAAGCATCAATTCTTCGGCCCTCAGCCTTCTTCACAGTCCAACTCTCACATCCATACATGACCACTGGAAAAACCATAGCCTTGACTGGATGGACCTTTGTTGGCAAAGTAATGTCTCTGCTTTTAAATATGCTGTCTAGGTTGATCATAACTTTCATTCCAAGGAGTATCTTTTAATTTCATGGCTGCAGTTACCATCTGCGGTGATTTTGGAGCCCCAAAAAATAAAGTCTGGCACGGTTTCCCCATCTATTTCCCATGAAGTGATGGGACCAGATGCCATGATCTTTATTTTCTGAATGTTGAGCTTTAAGCCAACTTTTTCACTCTCCTTTTTCACTTCCCCCAAGAGACTTTTTAGCTCCTCTTCACTTTCTGCCATAAGTGTGGTGTCATCTGCATATCTGAGGATATTGAGATTTCTCCTGGCAATCTTGATTCCATCTTGTGCTTCTTCCACCCCAGCGTTTTTCATGATGTACTCTGCATAGAAGTTAAATAAGCAGGGTGACAATGTACAGCCTTGACACACTCCTTTTACTATTTGGAACCAGTTTGTTGTTCCATGTCCAGTTCTAACTGTTGCTTCCTGACCTGCATACAGATTTCTCAAGAGGCAGGTCACGTGGTCTGGTATTCCCATCTCTTTCAGAATTTTCCACATTTTATTGTGATCCACACAGTCAAAGGCTATGGCATAGTCAATAAAGCAGAAATAGATGCTTTTCTGGAACACTCTTGCATTTTTCATGATCCAACGGATGTTGGCAATTTGATCTCTGGTTCCTCTGCCTTTCCTAAAACCAGCTTGAACATCAGTAACTTTACAGTTCATGTATTGCTGAAGCCTGGCTTAGAGAATTTTGAGCATTACTTTACTAGCATGTGAGATGAGTGCAATTGTGCAGTAGCTTGAGCATTCTTTGGCATTGCCTTTCTTTGGTACTGGAATGAAAACTGACCTTTTCCAGTCCTGCAGCCACTGCTGAGTTTTCCAAATTTCCTGGCATATTGAGTGCAGCACTTTCACAGCATCATCTTTAAGGATTTGAAATAGCTCAACTGGAATTCCACCACCTCCACTACCTTTCTTTGTAGTGATCCTTTCTAAGGCCCACTTGACTTCACATTCCAGGATGTCTGGCTCTAGATGAGTGATCACACCATCGTGATTATCCTGGTCGTGATGATCTTTTTTGTATAGTTCTTCTGTGTATTCTTGCCACCTCTTCTTAATATCTTCTTTTTTTTTTTTTTTTTTTCTTAATATCTTCTGCTTCTGTTAGGTCCAGACCATTTCTGCCCTTTACTGAGCCCATCTTTGCATGAAATGTTCCATTGGTGTCTCTAATTTTCTTGAAGAGATCTCTAGTCTTTCCCATTCTTCTGTTTTCCTCTATTTCTTTGCATTGATTGCTGAGAAAGGCTTTCATGTCTCTCCTTGCTATTGACCTGAACTCAATTCCAAGACCATATCTAAGCTGGGAGAAAGAAATTTTCCCATCTTCAGCCCCTTGAGGTTTCTCTTGTGGCTCAGCTGCTAAAGAATCCACCTGCAATGCAGGAGACCTGGATTCGATCCCTGTGTTGGGAAGATCCCCTGGAGAAGGAAAAGGCTACACAGTCCAGTATTCTGGCCTGGAGAATTCCATAAACTGTGTAGTCCATGGTATCACAACTAGTCTGACACAACTCAGCGACTTGCACTTTCTTTCCAGCCCCTTAGGTCATGTATGGATGTGAGAGTTGGACTGTGAAGAAGGCTGAGTACCAAAGAATTGACGCTTTTGAACTGTGGTGTTGGAGAAGAATTTTGAGAGTCCTTTGGACTGCAAGGAGATCCAACCAGTCCATTCTGAAGGAGATCAGCCCTGGAATTTCTTTGGAGGGAATGATGCTGAAGCCGAAACTCCAGTACTTTGGCCACCTCATGCAAAGAGTTGACTCATTGGAAAAGACTCTGATGCTGGAAGGGATTGGGGGCAAGAGGAGAAGGGGACGACAGAGATGAGATGGCTGGATGGCATCACTGACATGATGGACATGAGTCTGAGTGAACTCTGGGAGATGGTTGATGAACAAGGAGGCCTGGCGTGCTGCGATTCATGAGGTCGCAAAGAGTCCGACATGACTGAGCGACTGAACTGAACTAACTGAGGCTTTCCTGTCTTACCTGAGGAGGGAAGAAGAAACACATTTCAACAGGGGTAGGAATTCAAGAAAAATAGATTGGAAATGTTGCCAGGAAAGTCAGCAAGGAGTAAAAACTTTTTGAATGGAAGAGGCAGGGGTTGGGTGGGGGGTTGGAGGTCATTTTGAAATCTACAGTGCAGAGACACAGGTCCCACTACATAGCTTAGACTTATTTAGAAGATCATAAAATGCTCCTCCTCCCCAAATCAACCACTTCACCAACTGGGGTTTGTGATAATAATAATGAATTATAGTCGAAAAGCTGTGGTGGTGGAGAAGACTCTTGTGCGTCCCTTGGACTGTAAGGAGACCAAACCAGTCCTGAATATTCATTGAAAGGACTGATGCTGAAGCTGAAGGTCCAGTACTTTGGCCACCTGACGAGTAGAGCCAACTCATTAGAAAAGACCCTGATGCTGGGAAAGATTGAAGACAAGAGGAGAAGGGGGTGATAAAAGACAGAATGGTTGGATGGCATCACTGATTCAAGGGACAAGAGTTTGAGCAACCTCCCATAAATGGTGAAAGACAGAGAAGCCTGGTGTGCTGCAGTCCATGGGGTCACAAAGTGTCAGACACAATTGAGTGACTGAGCAACAACTGTTGAAAGAATAGCAAGATGTAGGTTTCTGAGGAAAAATTCTTAGATAATTCCACAATATAGAGTACAGAGTAGAGACAAAAATGAAAGCTGAAGAGAAATTTGATGCCTCAGACACTCACAGCTAATATTGGCTAGATTCTAGTAAGATTAACATAATACTTAAGCTAAAATGCTGTTTACTGGGATTTCTTTTATCTGATATTACACATTTGGCTTTCAGAAATCAAAATTATAAGATTTGAGAAAAGGCAATTTAAAAAAACACACTGTGAGGAGACAAAGCAAGCATCAGAATCAAATTCAGTTATGACACAGATTTTGGAATTATCACCCAGGAAATTTAAGATAACCAAGAATAACATGTTAATAGATCTATTGAAAAGGAACACAGCATACAATGATCAAGTAAGGGGATACAGCAATTCTAAGAATATGTTAAATGAATAAATTTTTAAAAAAGAATACATTAGAAATTTTAAAACAATAAAGATAGCAACAGAAATGAATAACTTTTACTGGTCCTTATGTGGACTAGACACGGCTAAAGTAAAAATCAAAGAACCTGAACCTAGGTCAATATTTTTCCATGTCGAGTCCACTTTAGGGCCAGTAAAAGTTATTCCTTCCTGTTACCATCACTACTTTTTTAAAATTTCTAATAAATACTCTTTTCTCTTTTTTGTTTATTCTTCTAATGTATTCTTTTTTAAAAAATATAAATTTGTTTATTTTAATTGGAGGCTAATTAGTTTACAATATTGTATTGGTCTTGCCATACATCAACATGAATCCACCACAGGTATACACATGTTCCCCATCCTGAACCCCCTCCCTCCTCCCTCCCCATACCATATTCTTTTGATTCAACTAAAAATAACAAAAAAAAAACTGAAAACATAATAGTACCTAGAAGATCTGTGGGATAATATTAAAACATATTTGTAATTAGAATATCAAAGTAGAACAAACGATGAACAGAACAGAAAACATAATTGAAGTCACAATGGCAGAGAATTCTCTAAAATTACAGACACCATATCATAAGTCCAGGAACCTCAATGGACACCAATTGGGATAAATACCAACAATGACACACTAAATAATATGTTCAAACTGCAGTAAATTAAGAAAAGGAAACATTTGTAAAGGCATTTAAAGGATGGAGGAGTATCTTACATGTAGTGAAATGAATATAAGGAGAAGAGGCTTTTCATTGAAAACAATGCAAGACAGAAGACAGAGGAGCAGCACTTTAAAATGATTGAAAAATAGTACTGTCAAATTGTGATTCTTTTTTTATTGGGGTGTAGCTGATTAACAATAGTGAGTTTCAGGGGTACAACAAGTCGATTCAGTTATACATACAAGTATCTATACTTTTTCAAATTCTTTTCCCACTTAGGTTATTATAGAATATTAAACAGAGTTCCCTGTGCTATATGGTAGGTCATTGTTGGCAACCTAAATGTCCATTGACAGATGAATGGACCAATTAGGATTCTGAATCAACAAATATGTTTAAAAATGAAAGTGAAATAATGACATATTAAGACATTCAAATTTGACATTAAATTATCACCAGAAAACTCAAATTTTATACAAAAAGCCCATCAGACAGAAAAAATATGTATACTAGTTGAAAATCTGTATCCAGGTAAAGAAAGGAAGAAGACTGGAGATGATTTACATTTGGGGAAAATATCATTTGTTTGCATTGTAAAAACTACAAAGTAAACAAGACTATGAGTGATTTCCATATGTGTTATGTCACGACTTTAATTCAATAACTTCCAGATAGAGGCCACATTATAATGTGCCTAATTTTTCTGTTGCCTGATTTTTTCCTGGTATATTAGCCATTCTTTTCTGGGATTTGTTGTTACTGTTTTTCATTTGCCACTGCTTTAGCTAAAATATGTTGTAGTAATTCTGTCCCTTCCACGCCCAAAATTCGTTGTAGTTTATTTCTTTTATTTGCTTCATGATAGACTGGATTATTTAATTTTAATCTATTCTGCTTTCCAGTGTTCTTGGAGAGCCACAGCTTTGTTTATGCCCAAGTTTACCTGGAGTGACAGTGGCTTTAGCTCGATTCTCTTTGACCGTTTCTTTCCTTAACCACAGCTAGCTCTTAAATTCCATTAATTGCTGATATCTCTTGCTATGAATAATATCTTGAGGCATAAATAACTCAAAACAGACTTATTTAAAAGGATCATTCTTTAGGTTAGTGTTGAGATATGCTTAGATCCCAATAAGGCTCTTCCTCTCTCTTTCCCAGGTTTTCACAGGGCAATTAACCAGCCAATAGTTGCTTATATGCAAATGACTCTACCAATCTTTTCCTTTTTGTCTTTACTACAAGTTCCACTGCTTTTTTGTTTGCTGGTTGGTTGGTTTGCTTTGTTTTGTTTTGTTTTGGCTGCACTGAGTCTTCACTGTGATGCACAGGCTTTGTTGCTATGCATAGGTTCTCTAGTAGCTGCAAGCAAGGGGATTGCTCTCTAGTTGCTCAAGGCAAACTTCTCATTGTGGTGGCTTCTCTTCTTGTGGAGCGTAGGCTCTAGGGCAGGCGAGTTTCAGTAGCTGTGGTTTGCAGGCTATAGAGTGTGGTCTCAGCAGTTGTGGCACATGGGCTCAGTTGCCCCATGGCATATGGGATCTTAATTCCCAGACCAGAGATCGAACCCGTGTCCCCTTTCAATAAAGCAGTCTGTTGGAATAAGAAGAACAATCTGTTTTATACCTTATACCCTGCTTCTGTTCCCCAAAAAAATGTCTGAGCCTTGGATTTGCAGTTGGACTTGGGTATCGTGGTGCACTTCTCACTGGACGGCATCACTGCTTTGATAGTGAAGTGTTCAGTGGACAGAAAACAATAGTCTTAGATCTTCTGTGTTTGCCTCTGTTGGTATGGAAGCATTGCTAATGGAAATATGCTCAGTTCCATGCCCAAGGGAGACTTTCTGTCCCACAGGTGAGCACTGAGTGAAAGATGAGATTATGCGGTAATCAGCTACACTCACCTATACTTAACCTCAGCAACACATCCTGAAGGCAGGATGACAAATGCTGACATCCTACCCAACCCATTACGAGAGCTCTACATCTGAGCATTGACAGGACAGGGAGCCCTTTGTTTTTAGCTCTAACAGTCTGGACTGAGATTTTCTTCTACCTGAATTGGAAATGTGAGTGGAATAAATAGGCCTCAGCTCAAAAACTGCAAATTCTCACTATTCTTGCCAAACGTCAGTAAAATTTGTTGAGTAATGTTCCTTCATTTGCTCAACAGGCAAATGATATGGTGAATGTCATTCCAAACCACCACAATAAAGCAAATATTGCAATAGTGTGAGTCATACAATTATTTTTTTCCTAGTGCATGGGTTCCTAGTACATAATGTATGTTATGCTTACACTATACTATAGCTTAACAAATATATAATAGCATCATATCTTTAAGAAGTATACACAGTTTAATTTTAAAGTACTTCATTACTAAAAATTACTAGCAATCATATGAGCTTTTAGCAAGCCATAGTAATAACATCAAAGATCACTGATCACAGTAGCATGACAAATAATATATTACCAAAACGTGACATGGACATGAAGTAGGCAATGCCTTTGGGAAAATGGCACTGATAACTTGCTGGATACATGATTTTCATAAGCCTTCAATTTTGAAAATATACAATATCCATAAAGTACAATGAAGTGAAGCACAGCAAAACAAAGTATGCCAGCATACCCATGGAACCATTTCCAAAACTATTGATATATATACATGCTAGAGACCATTTCCAGAGACTACTATGCTAAACTCTAATACTGCAAAGAAATTCTTAAAGCATCTAGTGTTCAATTAAAATAGAAAATAAAAAAAATTAAGTGCTTTGATTTTAACTTGATCAAATGAACTATAATATAAAATTAACGAGGAAGAAATGAAATGAAGAAGCAGAGTGATTACTTTTGTATATTAAATTTTTAAAAAATTTAGAACTCATCCAGTACCTTCATTTGTTTTGAAGGCAGCAAACAGGCAGGCAATTAATTAAAAAGAATTTATGACCAACTATAATAGAGGTTACAAAATCCATCCATATCCTTATAATAAAGTCATTAGG
>SJYG01001006.1:945163-956491 GCA_006410535.1 Litocranius walleri | reverse complement strand
AAAAAAAAAAAAAAAAAGAGCAAACAAGGGGAGGTGGGTGACATCTGGCTGGTAAGGGGGCCACAGTTCCGAAACTCCACTCTGAAATTTGCCTGTCTTCCACGCAGGGAGGGAGATCCCATTAGAATAGGCATCACCCCCCATTTTAAGGATGAGAAACTGAGTTTCAGGAAAAGAGCAGGCTCCTCTAGATGCACGGGCCGGCGGGGGCCCAGGTGACATCAGGGCTGGGCACGCAGCTCTCTGTGCAGAGCTGCACGGAGGGAAGGCAGGCAGCCACAGCGTGCTGCCCAGTGGCCCCGGACCCCTGGGACCAGCCCCCACTTCCAGATGAGGAGACCGAGGCCTGGAGAGGGCTGGCCCTAGCCCAGTCACGTGGCCCTGGGAGACTGGGAGGGCGGAGCTGGGTGGCCACATGGGAGTGGGGATGTGTGTGGTGGCTGGACCCAGGCCAGGCAGAGGAGGGAGGCGGCTGTTGCCAGGGGGAGAGGCAGACTCTGGCGGGGAGCCCGGATGGGGCCGCCTCCTGCTCCTCCAGGCTGAGGCGGGACGCAGGCACAGGCTCTGGAGACAGCAGATGCTGCAAAGCCCAGGCCTGCAGCCTGCCGCCTCGGCACCCCGCCACCCTGCCCCATGCTGTGGGGACTCTGGGCTGACCCTCTTTGGGCATCAGAGTCCCTTGGGCACAAAACCAGGCGGGCCATTGGGAGGGGCCATGGTGCCTCTCAAGGCTTTGGTCTTCACTGGGTGACTCCCTGAGCGAGTGGGTCGACTCCCTGGCACCTTGGTCTCCCCATGTGTACATGGGGCCACCGGGCCACCATGAGTGACGAGGCAGACCATGCTGGGTGCTCAGCACTCTTCGGCCTCCTTCCTACAACTTGTGCCTCGGTTTCCCTGCCCAGCATACAGCCTGGCACGCAGTCACAATGTATGTTCAGTGCCCTGGTTCTCCACTCCCAGCATGCTCTTTGGAAGGAGGGGTGGCCGAGGGTCTCTTTGAAAGGGATGGAACATCCTCACATGCCACTGTGCTGCGTGGCCTCGACTGAGTAGCCCACCTTTGGGCTTTTTGGCTCCCATCATTCTGGAAATCAGAAAATCAGGGTTACAACAAAGGGGGGCGGATTTCTCAAGGGATTCCGTCTGCAAACCACAAGGTGAAGTTAAACTGAGCCTCTGAATCTTACTGGACACTCCCTATTGTCTTCAAAATCAATCCCATGAAATCCAAAGGGAGGACCCTGCCCCTTCTTCACTCTGCTCCACTTGTCAGGGCTGGCTCCCTGAACCTGCTGTGACATTCCCTCAGGGCCTCTGTCTTCGCTGTGTCTGCTGCCTTCTTCCCCTACTCTCTGGAGGCGTCTTTCTCTCGGCAGCTGTCATCACTTGATCACCTTTTTCTCACTTCTTGACCCAGAAGCCCCATGAGAGCAGGGCGAGGCTAGTGTGTCTGCCTCTGGGTGCCCAGCCACGAACTGCACCCTGCCTCCATAGCAGTGTAATTGACACCTGCCAACCAATCAGATATCCTCATTCCTCCTCTCCAGGGAGAAGCACCATCGCCTCATGGGAGAGAGGAAACTGAGGGTCTGTGGGCACTCCCGGTTTCCCTCATCCCTGCAAGGGGCCCAATTTGCTGCTCACCTGGCTCAGGGGGCCCATCTCGGGGCCTGGCGGGCAGTGGGCGGGGGCCACGTGGGCGAGGGCCAGGCCGGGCCAGGGCCACGGGCCCCAGGAACTCCACATAGGTGCCAGGGAAGTCGCCACGTTGCCGGGTACGCTCATTGAGGCCAGGCATCCAGCCGACGCTCTGCGGGCAGCGCTCGTTGCCCTCGGCCACGCCCAGCGCCTGCAGGGCAGCCCTGCTCACCACCAGCACATCACCCGGA
The DNA here is from genome assembly GCA_006410535.1 of Litocranius walleri. Lineage (NCBI taxonomy): Eukaryota > Metazoa > Chordata > Mammalia > Artiodactyla > Bovidae > Litocranius > Litocranius walleri. The sequence goes on along the minus strand of SJYG01001006.1, from coordinate 954,599 downwards.
AGTAGCTCCAGGTCCTCCGGCCGCTCCCGGCGGAATGGGTACAATGCGCGGTATTGGAAGCCCTCAGGGCCAGCCATGGCTGGCAGGGTGGGGTCTGGATGGTCAGGTGGCTGCTTGGGGCCCCAGTGGCCCCATCAGCCCGGGGTGGGGGGCCGGGAGGGTCCGATGAGTGGGCTTGGGGACTCAGGGTTCGATTTCCACCAAGAAGTTACAGGCGACCACCTGGGATGCTCACGCTTTGCTTCCCACCATTATTTCACGACCCTAACAAGGGTCACTCGTTGCTTGTTCCACCATTCGTCAACTGGTGGGAGGGGGTCGGCAGCCTGATCTCAGGTCACTCAGCTGCTGCGTCCCCCCTCAATCCGTAGGGCGGAGCCAGGTCGCTCACTCCCTCACATGAGGGGCCATCGGCTCCCGAGGCTGGCGGCTCTTCCAGCTGCGCCAGGCGAGGGGGCCGAGGGCACAGGCTGTCACCATGCTCGGCTGGGGACACCGACCTAGGGGGAGAGGGGCGGGGCAGCATGAGTCGGTTTGAACTCCTGCCACCCTCAATTCAGAGCCAAACCCAAATCCCAGGTTAGAATCCCCTAACTGAGTACCCTTGGGTCAGTCCCTGCACCTCTCTGGGCCTCCGTTTCCCCAGCTGTAAAATGCGTGAATAGCCCTCCCTTGGGGTTGTTGGGCGCAGAGCTCCCAAGAATCTGCCTTGGGCATACTCCAAGTTCAGTAAACAAGTTCTTCGCCCCGCTTAGAGATGGGGAAACTAAGGCTCAGAGTAGGCAGGTCTCTGCTGGACCATTCAGTGGGCCAGGAAGCCAGGACTGAAAAGCTCAGAGCTGCCCATTTTCACAAGGCCCAGGATGCATCCATCCCAAATGGCCAGTTAAACCCTGAATGCTCTGGGCATAATGTGCAGGGTGTAATGGGTGATGATGTTCAGCGTGCTGTGGAGCCCTGAAGAGGGACTGGGATGGCTGAGCGCAGTACGAGGCGGCAGGGGCCAAAAGGGATAGGGAATGAAGTCCAAGCAGATGTCATAGCACAAGCAAAGGTGAGTCCAAGCAAATGGATCTCTGATCTCTGCAGGGGGAGGAGAGAATGGGGCGCTGCGGGGGCAGGGGGGTGGTCCCTGACATGTCTCAGCTTCAGGCCCACAGTAGGTACTTAAAACAGAAGAGGGTTGGTGGGAATCCAAGAGGGCCTTAGCCCCAGAATAGACGTGGAGCTGGGAAAGGGTAGAAGGAAGGAGGGCACTGCAGCTGCCAAGCGGGTGGCTGCTGTATGCAGGGGCAATGATCACCCCCAAGGAGTCACCAATCTCAGGAGACACAGCCCAGCCAGACACATTCTCAATCACAGCCCTGCAGGTTTGGTCTTCCTGAGAGATTGGGGGTGGGGTGGAGGGGGGGCGGTGCTTTTCCAAAAGGCGGGTCCTCACAGAGCACAGGAGCAGCACTGGTCAGAAAGACTAGTACAGGCAAAGGCTCGACAGCAAGAAATACTTGTCAAGAGTTCAGGTTGGCCTTAAGAAAGCCACAGGCCAGGCAGGGCCTTGGGGGCCAGGTAGAGGGTCAGGCTTTATCCGTCGACTACTCCACATAGGTGCCAGGGAAGTCGCCACGTTGCCGGGTACGCTCATTGAGGCCAGGCATCCAGCCGACGCTCTGCGGGCAGCGCTCGTTGCCCTCGGCCACGCCCAGCGCCTGCAGGGCAGCCCTGCTCACCACCAGCACATCACCCGGAAGTAGCTCCAGGTCCTCCGGCCGCTCCCGGCGGAATGGGTACAATGCGCGGTATTGGAAGCCCTCAGGGCCAGCCATGGCTGGCAGGGTGGGGTCTGGATGGTCAGGTGGCTGCTTGGGGCCCCAGTGGCCCCATCAGCCCGGGGTGGGGGGCCGGGAGGGTCCGATGAGTGGGCTTGGGGACTCAGGGTTCGATTTCCACCAAGAAGTTACAGGCGACCACCTGGGATGCTCACGCTTTGCTTCCCACCATTATTTCACGACCCTAACAAGGGTCACTCGTTGCTTGTTCCACCATTCGTCAACTGGTGGGAGGGGGTCGGCAGCCTGATCTCAGGTCACTCAGCTGCTGCGTCCCCCCTCAATCCGTAGGGCGGAGCCAGGTCGCTCACTCCCTCACATGAGGGGCCATCGGCTCCCGAGGCTGGCGGCTCTTCCAGCTGCGCCAGGCGAGGGGGCCGAGGGCACAGGCTGTCACCATGCTCGGCTGGGGACACCGACCTAGGGGGAGAGGGGCGGGGCAGCATGAGTCGGTTTGAACTCCTGCCACCCTCAATTCAGAGCCAAACCCAAATCCCAGGTTAGAATCCCCTAACTGGGTACCCTTGGGTCAGTCCCTGCACCTCTCTGGGCCTCCGTTTCCCCAGCTGTAAAATGCGTGAATAGCCCTCCCTTGGGGTTGTTGGGCGCAGAGCTCCCAAGAATCTGCCTTGGGCATACTCCAAGTTCAGTAAACAAGTTCTTCGCCCCGCTTAGAGATGGGGAAACTAAGGCTCAGAGTAGGCAGGTCTCTGCTGGACCATTCAGTGGGCCAGGAAGCCAGGACTGAAAAGCTCAGAGCTGCCCATTTTCACAAGGCCCAGGATGCATCCATCCCAAATGGCCAGTTAAACCCTGAATGCTCTGGGCATAATGTGCAGGGTGTAATGGGTGATGATGTTCAGCGTGCTGTGGAGCCCTGAAGAGGGACTGGGATGGCTGAGCGCAGTACGAGGCGGCAGGGGCCAAAAGGGATAGGGAATGAAGTCCAAGCAGATGTCATAGCACAAGCAAAGGTGAGTCCAAGCAAATGGATCTCTGATCTCTGCAGGGGGAGGAGAGAATGGGGCGCTGCGGGGGCAGGGGGGTGGTCCCTGACATGTCTCAGCTTCAGGCCCACAGTAGGTACTTAAAACAGAAGAGGGTTGGTGGGAATCCAAGAGGGCCTTAGCCCCAGAATAGACGTGGAGCTGGGAAAGGGTAGAAGGAAGGAGGGCACTGCAGCTGCCAAGCGGGTGGCTGCTGTATGCAGGGGCAATGATCACCCCCAAGGAGTCACCAATCTCAGGAGACACAGCCCAGCCAGACACATTCTCAATCACAGCCCTGCAGGTTTGGTCTTCCTGAGAGATTGGGGGTGGGGTGGAGGGGGGGCGGTGCTTTTCCAAAAGGCGGGTCCTCACAGAGCACAGGAGCAGCACTGGTCAGAAAGACTAGTACAGGCAAAGGCTCGACAGCAAGAAATACTTGTCAAGAGTTCAGGTTGGCCTTAAGAAAGCCACAGGCCAGGCAGGGCCTTGGGGGCCAGGTAGAGGGTCAGGCTTTATCCGTCGACCACGGGCAACCGCTAGAGGTATCCAAGTACTGGGCACAAGCTCCACTTTCCAGGACGCCCCAACACATTCGCTCCCTGGCCCCTGGCCCCCCATTCTACAGATGGGGAAATTGAGGCCCAGGGACAGGGACGTCCAGAAAACCGCCTGAATCCGCTTGCCTGCCCGCCTCCGCGCCCCGCCGTGCACACGTTTGCACACGCCCCGGTGTGCGCGCCTGGGAACCAGCGCTCCCCGAATCCAAGAGGCGGGGTGGAGGGGCCAGGCTGGGGGCTTGGCGGAGGATGCAGGGCCTGCGCGCTCACGCGTGTGCAAACGCGCACTCGGGCCTGCGTGGACCCCGAAGCCCAGCTCGGGGGCCGGAAGAGCAGTCGTCCCTCTACCGTCTTGCACCCCCACCACCCCACTATGCCCCACACAATGCCTGGGCGCCCCCTCTTTACTGCTCGACGCCCCACTCCCGGCAGGGCCTCCCTCAATTCAGGGCCGCGGCTCCAACCCTTTATCTCTGCCTACAGTTCGCCGTTCCACCTTCATCTTCCAGGGCAGGCTGCACCAGGGCCAGGTCGAGCCTGAGGCCTCCCGCTCCCTGCGGCCCCCAGTTCCCGCGGGGCCCGATATAGCCCTGCTAGCGTTCCGGCTTCCACCGCGGCCCCATACTCTGCCTGGGCGCCCCGCATCTGAGCGCACCCCCAACCCCGCCTGCCACGCGGACAGCTCGCACTTACCTGGTCGTAGCCCCCACCGCAGCCGCCGCGGCCACCGTCACGCCGAACCGAGCCAGACCCGTGGCTTCACCGCGGCCGCCGTCGCCGCAGCCGCGGGATCCCCGCCTCCGCCGCTGCCGCCGCGGTTCCGAACGGTCGGGCCCGCCCCCCGGCGGAAATGGCCGAGTGCATTCGGACCGGGCGGGTGATCTGGGGCCGAGGCGGGGCCAGAGGACGCCCGAGTGCTTCCGGAAAGAGCCGAACGTACTCCCGCGGGACTGGAGGGTAGCGTGGGGGGAACGTGCCCCGAGACAGCCGATCAGTTCCGGAAACAGTCGAACACAATCGGGTCAGATGAGTCATTCGGAGGCTGGACTCGGCTAGACTCGGCTGTACTGAGATGCCTGAGATTCCGGAAACGGCCGAGCGCTCTCCAGCCGGACTCGCAAAACAGGCTGAGCCCCGAAACTTCGGACACTTACTGGAAAGAACCAAGTGTGCTTGGCCCCAAATGAGGCCCTGAGAACTTAGATCCAGAGGCGACTACCCACTTTCGGAAACTGCCGAGGCAGAGACGGCTCCGGAGAGCAAGTGAGGTGGCCCTGAGCTCAACGAACTGAAGGTGGCATTTAGGTGGAACGGGCTCGCCAGAGAAAGCTGAACGTTTCAGGAAACAAGCTGAGGGCCGAGAAGGGATCAGGCTTCAAAGCCGGGGTTTCCATGGTAGCCCAGAGCGTCTAGAAACAACTGAACTAACTCGCAGGCGGAGAGAACTACCCCAATGCCGGCCCACAGGCGTGCGACTGTTCCCGGAAAGAGCCGAAGACACTCGGAAACAAGGGGCGTGGCTAAAGCTTTCCGACCCTTCCTAACCCTTAGAAGTAATCTGAACGCACTCAGGCTGGGTTCCGACGTGGTGAGGGAAATTTTAGGGCACAGCGCAAGCGAAGACCAGTATAAAAAGGTCGCAAAGATGGTTTATTTATTATCACAGCTTCAAGGCCCAGACGGTGTCTGTAGGAAGCTTTTAGGGACAGAGCCCATGATAGGTACTCAACCGGGAGAGGGTAGCAGGAGACCTGGATCAGAGAAGGCATCAAGAAGGATCTCAATGGTGAACTCCCAGCAGCCTTCAAAACCCACTTCAGGTGACTTTGAGCCAAGGGTCTATTTTCATCCGAGCCCCACCCCACTCTTCCCTTACCCTTTTCTCGACCCCTCAGAAATACAGACATCGGACTTCCTCTTTGTAAATGTGAGCTTTTATTCACTGTCAGCTCCAGGATGGAAGGCGGGAGCAAAAGTCATGCACAGCCTTGATCTAGCTCCAACACCAGGCAGTGCTGTGTGGGTGTCTCTGGAAGGAATGCAGAGTGGGCTGCAGAGCCTGGAAAGTGCCCTTATCATAAAACGGAGGCTCTGAGATGCCCAGTGGGTCACACAGCATTTCAGGGGAGAGGGTTGGAGTTTGCTGTATCTGACAACAGATTCTCCACAGCTCCCTTGACAATGCCCAGGACAGGGGCTGGGTGCATGACTCTTACCAGGAAAGCGTGGGGCATGTCTTTGCCCCTTGCCAGGCCTTAGTTATGGGGAGGACAACGCTACCTCCAGCCTTCTCAAGGCTGACTGAGGGAGAAGCCACAAGTAAAAGCGCTTGGCATACAGTAGGTGCTTAATAAATAGTCATTAGTATTAGTTTTGTAAACACAAGGAAACTGAGGCACAGAGTGGGGAAGCCATTTTCCCAGAGCCAGTGAAGCCAAGATTGCAACTTGGGCCTCACTGCCCCCCAGTTGGATTTTCTTATTCGGATTTCATCCCAGCAAGGCTGTGACATATCGAGGGCACCTCCCAGGGGGTGTTCCAGACACATCATGGTCATGTTCTCACCCCGGTAGGCATCAAATACAAAAAAATCTTGTCCAGGGTGGACATTCTTCCCCTACCCTAGCAGTGCCCTTTGAGGGCTCTGCCTCCTGGGGCATCAGTGTCTGCCTGTGAAGTGGATGACTCCTCTGTCTATATTTGGTGAACTTCTACTCATACATCAAAGCCCCAGTTCCCACAACCCCTAAGCCTATAGAACTGGAGGCAGACTCTAGCAAGGCTGGCCTAGAGATGGAAGCCATGATAGTGGAAAGTGGCCTGCAGAATCCAGTCCATCATCAGAATTACTTTGTTTTGTGGTGGAGGGGAATTGTCTACAGACTCTCCAAGTCATCCAAACGGGGCCTGGACTGATAAGCTAGGCTGCATCCCTTCAAATGTATGGGTCTTGAGTCAGGGATGGGATCAAGTAACACACACACACACAAAACTTTAAAAGAAGAGAAAAACCATAAAACATGAACACGCATTGACTTGTCCAAAGTGCTTCCTTCTCAGCCCAGGGAGGCAGGGTTTACAAATTGGTCCCAGGTGCCTGGGGCAAGACCTGGGCAGCCGCCTTAAGGGTGGCGACTCAGTCTGACTATCGCTTATAAAAAGTAATAAATTAGTTGCAGGGATTTGCTGCTATTTACAATGCCACCCTAGTCTCCCATTCCTGCCCCTATGGGCCCCTGATCGACCAGCTCCAGAACATGAAGGAGGCACTGTCCACAACTTCCAGCAAGAACTGCGATGGCCTCTCTTCTTTCAGATGTCAAAGGCTGGTGGCTCAGTCTCCATCTAGGTGTCAGTTTATGGAAAACACATTCCACAGAAAATGCATTGACTGCCAGGCCAGGGGGAGGCCAGGTAGATTAGTCTTTCCCAGAGGGTCCAAGGGCTCCTGACACAGCCTCAGCGCCCTCCACGGCAATTTGCGGCACCAAGGTGGGGGGCCCAGTGGCTTCTTCCAGTGGCTCATCAAAGCTCACCTCCTGCACGGCCTCTTGCTTCTTGAAGGAGTCTCGGCGCTCAGACAGATGCAGCCGTCGCATGATCACCAGCTCAGACTCCGGCCCACGGCTGCGGCGCCCCAGATCCCCATCCAGTCGCTCACCTGTACCCAGCTTGTCAGCTGACTGGCCTCGGCGCAGCCTTGGGGATCGGGCAGGCACAGGTGGGTGCCCTGGCAGGGGTGAGGGTGAGCGGGGTGGGGGTGCGGGCACAAGTGGGCAGGCCAGTGGGGAGGGTGGGATGCTGCTGGTGGACTTGCGGCGGCCGGCTTTGGCGCGCGGTGGCCCGAGCTTGGCGGCCAGGCCATGCAGGGAGCTGGGGCGGGTGTGGCCAGCAGCAGCTGGAGATGCAGGGCTGCTGGAGCTTGGGGATATACTGGGTGGAGACGCTGTGTCTGCGGGTGACAGGGGAGGGTCAGGCCACCAGTCTCAACGTCCCAGCCCCGAGGCAGGGCCCTGGGACTGACTGCAAAGCCCATATCATTTCCAGGCATGTGGTCACCTATCAGGTCTAGTTTTCCCTTTGTGCAGGTTCTTCCTTTGGCTTAGATCTGGTAAACTCCTATTCAACCATCAAAGCTCTAGCACCTTTTCACCCACTTCTTATCTAAATGTCCCAGCAAATCATTTGGCCAAAGGTACCTGTCCACTATCCATCTGTCCATCCCATGAGCCATCCACCCACTGGTCCAGGAATTTATCCAGTAAGGGCCCTGCCTCTGCCTGTACCCACTCTCCACCCCTAGGCCTCAGCCTCAGAGGATGTCTGGTCTAAGGAGAGCAACGATGGCACAGATACCCCTAACCCCTTGAGGTCAGGGTAGGCTAGAGGGAGAGACAGCAGTGGGGTCCTCAGAAGGCAGGGAGGGCTTCCTGGGAGAGCAGCTCTGTGGCTCTCCTCTAGGATGCCTGCCTTCCTCTGTGGACTGCCCTAGCCGGTCTCTCTCTCCCTCTAGACTGATGCTAACCCAGTGGAAACAGGGGTGTCCATCTCTGGCTGTCTCTCACAGACTGGAGAACCTCAGGGGGACCATCCTTTCCTGCTCTAGAACTATCCTTCCATATCTTCTCTGGCTCACTCACTCTCTGTGGCTCCCTATTCCCCCCTCAACCACCACCAATTTAAGCCCAGCTCTTTGGCTTGATCCATCCCCCAGTGCCCTCTCCCTAGTCTCCCTCTAGCTTTCGCACCCCTCTTGTCTAGACCCCCATTGCTTATGCTGCTCCCTTCTGCTGGACACACCCTGCCCTGCCCTCACACCTGCCCTGGCCACCCCAGGCTGCCTCTGAGGCTGTCATTCATCATGTCACTTCATCCTTCCAACTCTTCGTCCCCCCTCCCTGGGCCAACCACTGCAGCCCTGTGTGGCCCTTCTTCCCAGGGTGGTTCTGGGGTGTGCACCCACCTGCTGGGGCATCAGGAGCCGGGCTGCGGCAGGGTGTGGTGGGGCTGGGGGACAGGCTGTGGGTGGGGGAGCCTGGGAGGCTTTCGCTGGACGACAGGGACTGGTGGAGGCCGGAGGAGAAGCTGCGGCTTGTGTGCAGCACGGACGACTGTTTTGAGATCTTCTTGAAGAGCGATTTCCGCCTAGGGGTTAGAAACCCAGATTCTCCACAGGTCCCACCCCGCAGTGGCCGGGGCTGCCCAAGCTCACCATGCATCCTGCATCAACCCTCCAAGGGAGCTAGCCCACTGCTCACCGGTCCTGTGTCTCCCGCCTTCGGCTCCGCTTGCTCCTGCGCGCCATGCGGCCCTTGGTCACATTCTTCCGTGCGGGGCCCACCTTGATGGACGTGTTCTCCAGTGCTGTGGTCCGAAGGGCGATCTTGTTGCCACTCTGCAGGAAGGATGGCGAGGGGTCGCCAGTGTGCCTCCTAGCCAGTGAGCCCTCTACCCACCTACTTGTCCATCAGAAGCCCTGGATCCTAACCACCCATTTCACAACCAATGACCTCCCCACTCACTGGGCCAAAGATGGGTATGTGCCATCTGTCCATCCATCCAATGAGCCATCGACTCACCCACTGGTCCCAGGAGCTATCCAACCAGTGGCCTGCTTCCTCACTTGTGCCCACCTTTCCTCCCTCAGGCCTCAGCCCTCAAGGAGGTAGGAGGCAAAGATGGCCCAGACACCACCCCCACAGGGTCACGGTGGGCCAGAGGGTGGTCAACAGTGGGCCCCCAGGGGGCTTTCCTGGCTGTCCAGTAATTAGGACTGGCAATTCCAGCACAGGGGGTGTGGGTTTGATCCCTGTTCAGGGAACTAAGGTCCCGCATGCCACTTGGCCAAAAAAATGAAAAAGAAGGAAGAAAAAGAGAAGAAAGAAGCAGAGGGGAGGAGGAATGCAGGGCCCAAGTGGAATGCTGTGGTTGGAGGGGGAGAACCACACAGAATAGGCAGCTGAGACAAAGGGGAGGGGATGGGGGTTACAGCAGCAGGGTGGGGAGGTCAGGGTACTTTGAGGATGGACCAAGGGTGGGGGCTCAGAGCCCTGTGGGTAGGCCG